>VYZX01030625.1:103589-124162 GCA_013401335.1 Brachypteracias leptosomus
AACACAAAACCAAAAAACCCCACAAACATGTTACTTTTCAAACCAAAAAGGGAAGTGAAAAAACCCACCCTGTGGCTATTCTGAAATGTCCTTCAGAAGAGATTGTTTTTGTAAGTGTTACGGTATTTACTAGCTGGTGAGGCATGTCTACACCACAACCAATGTATGGTGTGAACCACAAGGCCAACAGCAGAGATCCAGGAAGAATAATTTCTCCAAAGATCAGTTTTCCCCGCCCTGTGTCCTCAGCACTCCTCCCTGCCAACGGCTCTAGAGAACATGGGACCTAAATGCCTATCCCAGGAGACAGGGTTTGAGCTGCAGATGGTACCATCACCTCCCCTGTTGTGAGAGGCCCAGGGTGCTTTAGGTGTGGGATGGCTGGTTGGCATGAGAGCTGAGGAAGAAAACAGCAACTGAGAAGGGAAAAGAGGACACCAGTACAGCCCATCACCTTCTGTATGCACTCAAGTGATATTTGATCCCAACTGAGAACCGGGATGGAAGTTCTTCCAGCCTTACATTAATATAACAAGTGGGGAAAAAAAAAAGGAGTATTATCACTGTAATCTGCAACCAGACTGAAATATCCATACTGGGCAAACTAAATGACTAAGCAATCAAGCTTTGCACACCATGAACTGATTTTTTCTGCTGATAAGGAAGCAGAGCACTATTCCCCGCTCCTCCCTTCTCTTTGGCATAAGCAGCAGCAATGAAATCAATGGCAATGAAATCAAAATCTCCAGTTCCCACCTCTCAGACTCATACTGCTTGGCTGGCCTGCCCCGTGCCCTGACAAATCACTGAGCAACACCCTGTCAACAGGATCCTCTACACTCACCAAGCCAAACATGGTCATCCAGCTTGCATTTTCCATTACTAAATGGAAATGATGGTTTTACCACAGATGCAGAACCAGAAAACACTATTATAAAGGTTTCACACAAAGATTTCCTGCATAACAATTAAAGAGGAGCATCAATCGCTGTGTGTTTGGAGTTGATTTTTTCTAAAGCATGCTCTAGAAATTCTGCTGGTGTTTTAGAGGGCACAGATTTGTTGGTCTTCCTGGTTGCAAAGACAGCTCTCAAAGCAAGGGAAAAAACAAGCTCTCAAACATACAAGTAGTGCAGGGACATCTGCTCAAATCCAAGGACAGCCTGAAGCAATCGTCCTGAGTGTCTCTTGCATCCACAGGGAGCTGTCTCTAAAGTTAGATGACAGTCTGACAAGGGACTTTTCTTACTAGTGGTGTGCACAGCCATTTGTCACCAGTGCTGTGAAAGCAGGGAAGAGAAGAAAATAAAACACCAAAGGCCTCCTTCCCAAGAAGGGAAGCTCATCTTCCAGCATCACCAGCATCCCTGTTCCAAGCTAAATGCTTCCTCCTACATCACGGATAAAAGCCCATAAGCTATCACCAACCTTTCCTGATGCCAAAGCTGTTAATACACCACAGCCAACAATATCAATATCAAGTATTGGCAGAATATAGAACATCCCTATTTTTTAAATTACATACAAAACATGAGTTTTTACATCACAATACGGAGAGGAGAATCACCATCTTGCTGCATTCTTTCATGTAAAGTTTGAAGATGATGGACAACACAGCTCTTACTAGCATCAGCCAACATTTTAACTGTGTTTCCTAAATGACAGCCATATGACAGAGCCAATTCACCCAGGGAAATTAAACTTCTGCACAGACTACACAAGATAGCAAAGCCAGGCACCATCTTACTAGAAAGAGCTAATTCTGAACAGAGTTTTGTTTTATTTCATTATTTTTCCTGTCAATCTGCAGCCCAACTGGCCAATTCAAACTCTACAGGTTTAGGGAACACATGATCTCCTGTAAAATGAACAAATATGAAGCTCTATGTTAACAGTTTTAAGTTAACCTATCAGCCACCTCTATCATAATATCCTGTGCAAACTTGTGTAAACTGCAAAGGTTTCTATAGTTCAGCACCACAGAAAACCACCACAACTTCCCATTTATGAAAGCAAAAAGAAAAGCCCACAAAACCTATGAAACCTCACATGTAATTTAGGTAAGTTGGCAAGAGAGCTGGGAGGAGCTTCTAGGGGGAAAAAGGTAATGCTTACCTAGCCGCAAAAATGAGAAAAAATAGAGCCAGAACAGGCAGAGGATTGGAGCTGCAAGAGCCTGGTTCACAGCTGCAAAGTGCATCTTCTTCTCCAGCTTGGCAGGGAGATATGCATAGTAAAGGTTGTAACGGTCAACCATGTGCTTCAGCAGTATGTATATTAAACCTGGAAGGAAAAAAAAAAAAAAAGAGGAGAGCCAAGGAGAGGTTGTTGAAGACCTGGTAAAAAACATCAATTGTAGGAGAACTACACTAACCAAGTGAAAATCTGGATATCAATGGTGGATACAGCCCAGATATAAATGGGGTACAGCTGCATGACTGCAGCCTGATCCTAAGGTTGTTGCACCCCTAGCCTGAGACCCCCAAAGTCTCCACATCCCCCTGCCTTTCCACACACTTCTGTGGCACCGCTTGTGCTCCCAGGGAGAACCCAGAGCTCCTTCCTAAACGCTGGCACGTGAGGCCAAGCTGGTAGGGAAGACCTGGTAACTCCTCCGCTACTGTACTGGTGATGAAGAAAGATCTAACAGTGGCTTAACACCTCCCTCTCAGCCTTCAACAGATTCATGACTGGATTTCAAGTCTTCTTGTCTTATCCCCCCCAAAAAAGAAGAGCCAGTTACTGCTGTGACAGCTCTGAATTGCAACAGCTCTGCTATGCAGTAGCACATTCAGGCATTCACAACTGAACGCAAAATAAAATGTAAATAAATATCAAGTGCCTTGTTACAAAAAAATTGTCCACATTCTGTTTTGGGCACCTCAATACAAGAAAGACATTGAGGTCCTGGAGCAGGTCCAGAAAAAGGCAACTAAGCTGGTGAAGGGGGACAAGTCTTATGAGAAGTGGCTGAAGGAACTGGGGTTATTTAGCCTGAAGAAAAGGAGGCTGAGGGGAGACCTTATCATCCTCTACAACTACCTGAAAGGAGGTTGTAGAGAGGTGGGTGCTCGTCTGTTCTCAGCAGTAACAAGTGATAGGTCAAGAGGAATTGGTCTCAAGTTGTGCCAGGAGAGATTTAGGTTGGACATTAGGAAAAATTTTTTCACAGAAAAGGTTGTCAGGCACTGGAACAGGTTGCTCAGGGGAGTGGTGGAGTCACCACATGTTTAAAGGCCGTATAGATGTGGTGCTGAGGGACGTGGTTTAGCAGTGGACTTGGTAGAGTAGGGATATAGTTCGACTTGGTAGTTTTAAAGGTCTTTTCCAATCTAAGTGATTCTATGATTCTCCCAGTAATAAGGTTGTTGATTAAAACCAGTTCTGAACAATATCTAATTTAGCTCATTACGTTGTATCTCGCTCTTTTGTATTAGGAAAGGAAAATACCAATTATATAAAGTGATTTAGTATTACTTATGCCTGATAAACAGGTTTCCAGAGTGGAAATATCTGTAGCTGCTGAAATGATTCTTTATACATAATTCTTATGACAGTCCAGAAGCTCTGTGAATGAAAGATGCAATAAAATAAGGTGTAGAACATGTCACAGTCACTAAAGATGAGCTCCCATCCATGACTTCTAGACAGATTGCTAAGCTTCTTGTACACCCATATAGGATTTAGTGGCCGGCACAGGCAGAAGAGAGTAGCCAAAGCCAGACATATAGGCAACTTAAGGCAGAAATGCTAAGTTTTGTTCACGGGACAGAGATAAACCAACTGAATAAGAGAAACAGCCTAGAAAAGGAGGGAGGTCTGTGACTCAAAAATCTGGAGACATTCTCAGGGTCCTGGAGGACCAAGCTCCATCTATACCACAGGGCAGTCATGTTCCACCCACACACCCTAAATATCTAGTTAACTGGTCTTCTAAGCCAGCAAATCTACCAGAGTACACAGCATTTCCCCTTCTGGTCAAGGGCAACTATGGTGTTCACCAAGACTACGTCCCAGCAAGGCAGCTAGCACATCATTGGGTCACACCCCTGGGGTCAGGACCATGGAGCATACAGCTGTCCATGGCAGTGATGGCCACAGCACCTTTCTCATTCAGGATGTGGAATTCTAGATCAACGGCTTGCAATGCAGAAAGGCTGCAGCAGTGAAAAGGGCCGGTTGTTTCCCAGTCTATTGCTATGGGATCAATACATTACTTTTGTGCTTCATTTTACATACAATAGTTAAACTCTAGGACAGAAGATTATTTCAAATGTGCCTGAAGGTTTGGGGATCAGAATGTGTCAAGTTTGGCTGCTTAAGGTGAAGCTCCAGGCTAGGTACCCTCTGCAGCTTGCTTCTCCTAGACCTCAAGAACCCAGAGATAAAAATAATCCCCTCATCCTAAAAATCTACCTAAGCTCCTACACTTGACTATTAAAAACCACCACCAGCGCTAATACACTCAAACTTGAGAAATAAAATAAGCACCTAATAGACATTAAATATACTTTCAACTTCTGAAGACAGTACAAGAGCTAAGTAAATCACCATCTCCTGCCCTGTTTTTCCACAGGAAGGGAAGGAAACTTGGATCCAAGTCCTAAGGATTATCAGCACTTGAACTAGAACAAGAATGCAGAATTAGGCCTTCCAAGCATCCCACGTGCCCCCATCTCACTCACATGGTGCCCTCAGCTCATGGGAAAACTCACCGAAGGGGACAATGATGGGACACGTAATGCTGTAGGCCATGATGACAGTGAACACACACAACATCCAGGCATACATCGCTCCAAATTCATATTCAAATGCTTGTTGCTAGGAACAAAAACAAAACACCCCAAGCTCTAACGTCATCCATCAACATGTCAGGAATTAAGAATAGACTCACCAAAACCAGAACTCACCTTCCTTTATTCTCTGCCTATGAGAGGTCAGTTATTTCCCTAAGCAGCATAAATGATGTAAGCAGAGAGATGAAGTATTATGTGTTTTAAGCATCTGTCCTTACAGAAAATATGCTGCTTCTTTCATAGCCTCAAAGTAATTCCTCAGGGAACCTGCTTTCATCTACAAGAGTCAACTACTTAAAACCACAAAGCAGAAAATAACTGTGCCAAACTCAGAACCTGCATCTCATTGCAGATTCCATTGAATCTGTACTGATCCTGGTGGCTTTGCCAGCAGGAAAAGCTCAAGGTGCCAAGGCTCTGGTGTGGTCAGTATTCCCACTTTTTCTTCTTGAGATGAGGAAATCCGTATAAATCATTTCAATTAGGGCAAAGGGGTAATATTCAACAGTTAACAGAAGTGAATGTTTGAAAGAATCTTTTGAAAATGGAACTCACACACCCATAAAAGAAAAAAAGGGAAAAAAAAGTATAAGAAAAAGAACAGGGGCAGTTGTATACAGGCTTAATTTCCCATTTCAAGTTGCAAGATGGCATGTCATCTGGAAGTGAAAGCCCACCGCACAAAATGGAATATAGACAGTAGACCAGTACTGGAAGGCTGCAATGAGGTATCCCCAGAGTCTTCTGTTCAGCCTGGAGAAGAGAAGGCTCCAGGGGACCTCATTGAGGCCTTCCAGTATCTGAAAGGGGCCTACGGGAAAGTGGAGGAAAATTTTTACAAGGCCCTGTAGTTATAAGATGAGGGGTAATGGCTTCACACTGGAAGAGGGTAGACTTAGATTAGAAATTAGGAAGAAGTTTTTCACTATGAGGGTGGTGAGACACTGAATAGGTTGCCCAGGGAGTTTGTAGGTGCCCCAACACTGGATGTGTTCAAGGCCAGGTTGGATGGGGCTCTAGGCAACCTGGTCTAGTGGAAGGTGTCCCTGCCCATAGTAAGGGGGATGGAACTAGATGATCTTTAAGGTCCCTTCCAACCCAACCCATTCTATGATTCTAAGTATGAATTTTGCTAGGTCTATGTTCAGATTAAAGTAAATTTTAATTTTTTAAAGTAATTTTTACACAGCTGTATGCTGACAGAAGAAACTCACTACAGACAAATTTGGCTTTCAAAAAACCTCAGGTTTAGACTCAAGATAAACTCAGAATTATCCTAACAAATCCAAATCATAAAACTCTGTCTTGGAACTATGAAGAGAATAATACCTGAAGTTCAGAGGTTGGATTCTGATTTTTGGCCATTTCTGACCTGAATAACTACCTCCCTGTTATCTGTGCTGCAAATGAGGGGAATATGAACCTGCCAGACGAGTGAAAGAAAGGCCAAAAAAATTGCAGGAGGTCATAGTTAATGGTAGTGGGGGCTCCCACTGTTTCTTATAAGGATCAGTTGTTTAATTGCCTCCTGCTAAGGAAGGGCTCTATTACCTGCTTAATATTTTTCCTTTCTGCTGTGGACTTGGCCATTATCATGCGTATGGTGTAAAGGATGAGGCCAGGCAGGCGCAGCAGCTCCATCCCATTGCCAACGAAAGCAGAGGCAATCACATAGTTCACAAAGAAGGCTCCCTGGTCAGGCAGAAAGACACACCTGCAAGGCAAGACACTGGGCACTGACTGGAAAGCAGACAAACCAACAGAGCATATAAACAACAGATCCCTAATCCCCTTCGGAAATCTCTTACCACAAGGATAAGCACTGGGACACCGTAAGAAGTGGCTACAAGACTTCAGGTAATCTTGTTGAAAAAGAGTAGTACATAGCTATAAATGCAGTAAGTGTAGTGTAGTAGATGGTAAGAGCCTGGCTGAGCAATAAACTGTTCATGAAAAGATACAGCAGTCTGATGGGTGGCTGAGAGCAGAAAAGAGCATCATTTGATGTCTGCAACCCCAGCAACCTGAGCCATAATGAGATAAGCCTGCAATAGAGTAATTGTCTCTCCTAGCTCAGTAACTCCTAATTGTCTTCTTGTTACGGATTTTGAAACAGCATTTGGGAACCTAACTATGTCCTAATCATTGCATTCTATTCTTTCCCTCCAGCCACAGAGCTTATCATAACCAATATCTGCAAATTTGCAATGTTCGTGTAAAAAAATTCATGTTTCTTAAAATCAAGAGGCAATGGATTTTAAGAAAATCCATTGAGAAAATCCATTAAGAAAATCAAGAGAAAGGCTGTAGCTATTTGGTCTCACTAATCCTTGGTAACAGCCCCTGTCCATGACATGCAATAATCCTCTCAGTACATTTCCTGGTCTCCTCTCACCTGCATCTTATCCTCCTGTCCTTTCTTGTCTTCTACACAATTTGTAAGGTTTTGGGAAAATAACTGTCCCTTTATTGAATGTTTGCATACATTATCTAGCAGGAAAAAAGTAGCAAAATCACTTGCATTCTCCTCCCCTTATTCAGAAGCTCAACATCATCGCACAGGGTACCAGCCTCAAGCAAATTTCAGTAAACACTAACCAAAGTCAGTCAATAGCAAAAACCCCACAATTATTCCTTCAGCAAAGAGTTGCTAATACTTACTCCAGCCTAACTGCAGAATCAGATGATTCTCTGTCAAACAGCCAACGGAAGAAAAAATCAAGGCTGAAAGAAAGATGGTTAATGAAATTTAGTAATGTGTAAAATTGCTTCTCTTTTTAAATAATTCAGATTAGGATAGCAGAAAGAGAAAATTCAATCAAACAATCTTGAACACTACTTTAGCTTTATCACAGCTACTGGGAAATAGGAAAACAAAAAGGTACAGAATCAAACAAAAATGCCTACATATGGTAAAGCTTTAATAATTCATTTTTAGTGATTATTATATAGATAAGATAAATACATATTACCAGGTTAGCCAGGGAAACTGTTAAATACTGTAAAAGTGGAAAGAAAAGGACAACTGTAACTGAAGTATAAGATATAGTCAGGAAACTGGGTTCTCTGCTATGACAGTGAGTACGGGCAACTTTCAATTAATCACTGATCTTACAAGGTCTTAAATTTCTTTACTAAAAGAAAAGTCAGTCTTTGGAAACTTTAGGGGCTATGAGGTCCTCAGATAAAATACAAACACTGAAATCTTGAAATATGTAATGACAATACAACCACGCATGCTGGAGGGAATGGGGGTACATTAACTACACCCCACAACTAGCTACCAGAAGTAAGTTGTCTCATATGACAGAAATATTCAAGCAGTACTCTGTTAGAAGTAATAAGTAATTATTCTTTACCTGGTCAGACCAAGGGAGGGCAGAATCAGTACCATAAAGATCAAAAATATGTAGACTTTATGCATCATTATCCTGTTCTCTGCAGACCTAACAATATAAAAAGTCACAGAGTAAGGAACTCATACAAAGGACTTCCACACATGTCTTGCCCAGAGAATGTCAGCACCCATCAGACTTACAGCTTCCCCTACCATATCACATTGCTACAAGACACTCACAAAACAAACACCTTTGAGATATTCACTAATTTGAACCAAGCAGGCTCTTGGTACCTTCTTGGCCAAAGAAAACATTTCTGAACATTAATCCAGACTCTAAATTAGCATCACTACAGATCTGCACCGTGGGCAAGGAGATGTGTGACAATCACAGCTGGTCTCTCATCCAACGATACTCACACCTTGCAATAGCTTGTAAACAAACAGCTTTTCAAGCATTACGCCAAGAGAAATTACTCTGTTTGTAAAGGGCACCACTGCCAAGAAACCAGACACTTAGACAAGCTACTTGACTGTCCTTGCCAAGTGTCAAGCCTTTGGGAAGAACATGACACCACTAATGCTATACCCCTACTACAGTAGCAGGAACATCTATCTAGTGACACCATGTTGCCAGAAAAGCCCAGCAACTGCTATAAACAATTCAGGCTGTTAAAGGTGGTACCTGATAGGGCATTAAAACCACAGAGGTTTTATTATAGGATCATGTAGACCTTGGGCACTGTGGGACATATCAGTATAATTGTATCAGGGCTTGAAATCAGATCTATGATCACTAGTGACTTTAGAAAACTATTTCAATGGATTGAGAAGGGCTCAAAGTTCATGTGTCTTGTGCAACTACCAAAAAATCCCTCACCCCCCCTCAAAAAACCCCCCCAAATAAAGTTGATTATGAAAAGCATACAACTTTGATGAATAAGCAGTAGATTCTGGACATGACATCTTACAAGGGAATAGTACAAAAAAATTAAAGAGTCAAAAAAATTTGATCTTAGAACACAACACCAAAAAATGGCTGCAGGCATTATGGAAAAAGATTGAGTGAAGTCGAGTGAAGCTGGGATTCAGAGTGCAGTATCATGCTTTTATCTGACTGGAGGTAAACTGGGGATGAGATCCCCAGTTTATGGTTGATCTCGATGATCTTAAAGGTCTTTTCTAACCTAAATGATTCTATGATCTGGTATGCCAGACCAAGCTGTGCTGAGTTCTCCAAGTCAGCAGCACATCACTGTGCTTGACACTTCCAGACCGCACAGGTTGTACCTGAAAATCTTGCATCAACAAATCTGCTGGGCCTTGGTCCCGTATGTCTTCACAGATCAACACTAATAACATCCAGCAGCAACTGAGCTGTGCACCAAGAGTTACATCCAGACCACTTTTATGAGATCAGAGGCACTTTCCAGGCCCCTGTTGAATCTACACCCCCTCGAGTTTGCTTATATATTTTTTCTGACTAAACACAACAAAGCAGGGGGGTGGAGGGGGAAGCATAAGCAAATCTCATGGTCAGATCATACTTGGTGCATTGATTACAAATTACTTAAACTCCAAAGTGTTGGTTATGACTTGAGAAAGAGATGAGAACATGACATTCCCCACTATGAATTTAAGAGCTGTCTGTGAATTTAAGAGCTCCAAGAAAGTACTTTCTCCATTTATATTAGTAATTCAGCAGATAAGGAATTTTAAAAAACAGAGGAAAATTCTGCTTACTTTGTCCAGTGCGACTCCAGCAAAGTTGAGTAATAGACAATTGTTGGCAGCAAAGCTGAGAAGGACCAAAGCAAGAGCGTTGGGAAGAACTGACTGATGATAGGGTTCTAGTGGGAGGAAAAAAAAAAGTAAGAGTAAATATTAAAAACATTTTAACACAGCTGTGGTAGAACAGAGACTTCAATGTTTTGCTCTGTTTAAATTACAGCAGGTCAGACTGTGGAAATTTTATTCAGATACAGTCTTAAAAAGGAGTGAGTGCTCAGCACTGGCGAGCAAGGCAAAAAATAAGAGCAGAATTGGGAATTAAACTCCATGAAAGTGGTGTCACAAGCAGTTTTTGTGAGGTTTACACTCGTTTGGGACACTATTTAAAATGAACAGTTTGCAAGAGACTTTAGCTGCAGTCAAAGTAGGACCAGATATACATGCCAACCTGGTTTGAATCCAATAAGCAAAATAAAAACAATGGCATTTTACTTCAGAGCTCAAAATTGGAATTCTCCTCTTCTCATCATAAAAATCAAAATACAAGTTGGACTTGAAATTCCAAAAGTTTTTGATTACAAAATTTAGAATTATGTCAACGGAATGCAAATTTTTACTACAAACAAGACATTTATAATAATATAGAGTTTCAAAGGGAATTACTTCAGCCTACTATCAAGGAACAAAAAAGGAAAAAGAGGATTAAAGATATAATTCTGGACGTATGCTTTTTAATCAGCAGTTACCTAAAACAATCCTGAGAATTTCAACTGAATCTACCTTACAGACATTGTTTCATTGCCTTACTAATATACATCTATTAGTTTATCTTTTGGTCTGCTTCACAGCTATGTCTGAACATATGGTGATACTCACATTAAGGTAGTGAATAGGTTTAGTGACATTGAACTTGTCCATGGTTGAGATGATTATGGAAGGAGTAGTAAGAAAAAACAGCACAATAAAAAGAAGCAAATTAATGCAAGCCCATCTAAGCCACCACTTCAGTCCACGCACTGAAAGATTTTTCCTAAAAAAAACCCAAAAACAACAAACAAAAACACTTTTAAAAAGGACATAAAAACAAGCAGTAAGCATTTGCTGTTAAAAAAAATAAATATATTTTTTCTGTCAAGTAAGACATGGCACTGAGCTTTCATAGTCTCAAAGTTATAATATGGAAGCACTAAACAGAACAAGAAGAAACAGAGACAGAAGAAGATGCAGAGAATTTCTGCAAGGAGAACAGTTTTCAGAGGAGGAATCTACCAAGAAACTGTGATTTAAAAAAAAATAAAATTAAAAAACTCTGCATCCCTTCCTGCCATATTAAAACAGCAACCTTACATCTTAACCAGGTAAAGTTCTTAAATGTTATCTGAAATGGTCCCCAAAAGGACTGGAATGATTTGAACCTCAGCTGAAGCCAAGTATTTAGAACAAAGGAGGGATACAGAGGCTCAGTAACATCCCAAATTACAACAATTCTTTTTGTGAACCTAAGTGAGTAACTTGGCAAATCCCTATGCCTCCTCTTCTTCAAGAGGGAAGGAAGAAAAAGGACAGAAATAAACCAAACCAACAAAACCCCACATTCCCATCTCAGAGATGTTCTGAAAAGCTTTTTAAGTGCTTCAACCCTGAGTCTCAATGATCATTTCCTGCATCCATAAGACAGTGCTTGAAGAAAGGAAAAGGAAACGAAGTTCACAGGCATGCAAGAACCCCTCCATGAAAAAGGCAGATTAAACTGATCCTACTTGGAAAGCAGCTTGCAAGAGATTTTTAAATTCATGTCTCTAAAATAACACAGCTGCAAAAGACACAGTGAAAAATCATGGTTGGTTGCCTTACGGTTAAAGATTCTGTCCTTTACTAACTGTTGAACTGTAGTTCTAGAGAAAACCTCTCAATTATAGATGTCATAGTCATCTTAAAAGTAATTTTCTACTAAAACCATTAGGAAAAAACTGTGATTTTTTTAAAGTGAATTATATTAACTTCTGCACATTTGTGTCTCAGTTGCATTTCTGCCTTGGGCAATGGAAGTGTCACAACAAATTTACTGTTACATGAACAGGGGAGTATATAGACCCAACCTGAAGTTATTTGCAAAGCAGTTGGAAAATGTTTAGTCATTTTTAGCCTTTAAGGCATGACAGAAGGCAGCATAGGAACAGTTTAATTCAAAAAGCAATTTTCCATTTCCCAACACTCTCCTATAAGTGGTGGGTAACATCTGGGGAATTTACTGGGTCAATAAAAAGATATTAGAAGACACACCATAGTTCATAGAGTGAATCAAGTTATATCCATCATATGGCAAATCAAAAAACATACATACTTGGAGAATATTCAGCACTAAGTGATTTCCTCAGATCCCAATAACAGATATCCATTAACCTCAAAAAATTGAAACACTGATGCACAGGCACTAATAAGCTGATTTTTTAATTATTTTGTTTTTGTTAACAAGAACTGCAGGTACCAGAGCTTTGGAGTGGCAAAACTCTAGTGAGCTTCTGAGAGGCCTCCCCAAGGTCAGTGAAAAACACCAGTAATGGAAATAAAGATGCAGATCAACCACATCCAAATGCTACATAAAAATCTTAGTTTAGGGTTAAAGCAAAATGCACTCAGCTCCCTTCTCCTGTCCCCATTCTAAACCCACATTATCATGAAGAAATGGATGTAAGATGGGAACCTTACCAACAAATATTCTCAGGATAAGGAGCATATGCCACCTCCCAGTTGGACACGCACAGGTCCCTGCTGTAGGATGACGGCTGGGGTTCCCCTTTACACTTAATACTCTGACATTTGCAGGCATTGAAGTCCTTAAGGATACTGTAAGGAAGAAACAGAAGAGGAGGATTTTTCCATAATTTTTACACCTGAAAATGCTGCATATGTAATAAGAAAGACTGGGAATAGTGATAAAGGGGTTTTTTTTGCTTTTAATAACCAGAGATCAAGATAATACTTATACAACAATATAACATCATATAATGCATGCAATGACCACCATATTAACAGTTACTACCACGGGTCTCTGAGAGCTGACAGGTTGAAAACAAAAAGCAGTCTTGGTTTGAACTGTTCAGTGCTTCCACCAACACGAAGAACAGCAGTATTAAAAAAAAAAATATATAAACAAAAATAAATCAAAGCCTGAGAACACTGGAAAAAATAAAGACAGCCAGTTCCCCAAACACCTCTTTATGTAATTACAACTGTTTTCAAATCAAAGCAGAAGGAAGGATTAGTCTGCACTCTCCTTTGATTACAGTAGTATCAAAATTAGCCAATTCTGCCTTGAGAAGCAATTCTCAGAAAATTCTTCATCATGTTGGTATTCTCACAATTCAAAACATTACCCTCTTTCACTTACTCTCAAAATAATCACAATACTTAATCTCCTAATATTATGAGTTGATTGACAATCAACGTATAAACAAAATTTAAGCATTTCTAGAATAAATGCTTTCAAAGATTTCTCAAAACACAGAGACAGAACTGTACAAGGCACATATTCAGAGACAGCACAACTGTGTGTGTGTGACTTGTAAAAGAAGTTCCACTCCAGATAAGCTCTATTACACTAGCATGGAAACAGTATATATTGTATTTGAATGGGTAGACTATAAAATTTCTGAATGTGTTCGTTTCTCAGTCGTGATTTTAACAAAGAAAATGGAGAACCACACACACAAACACCAAAACAAACCAACAAAAATAACCCCCAAAACTCAGAACTTGGCCTTACCAGCATCCAAATAGTGACGTCAAATTGTCAGCGTCTTGCAGCAGCAGCATTTAAGAAAGTTAATTATATTTTGACAGTTTATTTTAAAAAAATACATACAGAGCAAGCTTTAGCACCACCAGCCACCACCAAGCACCATCATTAATCAAGGCTCTACAACCACCCAGCTCCATGAACTGGCTTCCCCATTTCTCCCTTCTTATTTCATGGTTCTGTGGAGCAGAGCCTAGTAAGGGCAACAAATAACTCTCTAATTTGATGGTAGTCTCAATTTCACATTTAATCTAATCTAATTTTCAAGACAACAGACTCTACTATAACAATTCCAAGCTAAACAAACTAAAATCTTTTCAGTTCTTGATAATTCAATTCAGAGAAGCCTACAGTGCAATTCAGAACACAGGCCCAAAGAGAACCTATCACATCAAAATTGCATTATGACACATCAGCAGCTAGAGAAGGAACTTCAAGTGCTATTTCTTCTTTCAGTTTCACATCTTAAAAATATTATTTCATGCTCTCTATTCTCTAAATACAGTGTGTACCATTACAAAATTAGGAGGGGCAGATTTCACCACATAATCACTATTGGTTTAAAAAGCAGCAAGCAAAACTTTCTCCAGCATCTCAATTTCTTGCAAGGAATTCTGTACCCTTGACTTCCTTGAAAAAAAGGAAAAAAGAGCTTGACAGACTGGCTCTCCAACATGACTTGAAGGTCAAAATAATGCAGATAATTTAAATCAGAGAGGATATGAAGACTAAAAAAAAAGCATGATGTGTTATTTTTGTAATACAAATATTCTGCTTTGCTTTACCCACTTTGTGTGAGCAAAAGATGCTCACAAAGTGCCAACAGAAAATGATATTCTCTACAAATGACTGAGTAAAAAGCACTGAACAACTTCTGATATTAGGCCTACGCACATATCTGTAATAGCAGGTAAGAGAGATACATAATGCATATGCTGGATTGAGTCCAGAGGAGGGCCATGAAGATGATCCGAGGGCTGGAACACCTATGAGGAAAGCCTGAGGGAGGAGTTGTTCAGCCTGGAGAAGAGAAGGCTCTGAAGAGACCTTATAGCAGCCTTCCAGTACCTGAAGGGGTCTACAAGAAAGCTGGAGAGAGACTTCTTACAAGGGCTTGTAGTGTTAGGACAAGGGGCAATGGCTTTAAATTGAAAGACAGCAGATTTACATGAGATATAAGGAAGATGTTCTTCCCCATGAGGGTGGTGAGTCACTGGAACAGGCTGCCCAGGGGGGCTGCGGATGCTCCATCCCTGGAGGTGTTCAAGGCCAGGTTGGATGGATCTTTGAGCAACCTGGTCTAGTGGGAGGTGTCCCTGCAATGGCAGGGTGGTTGAAAATAGATGATTTTTAATGTCTGTTCCAATTCAAACTATTCTATGATTCTATGATCATGACTTATGGCCAGGTCAGCCACTGACTCTACTTTGTTGAGACAACTAACTAGCTGTGTTATCTGCACCCACTGTGATAGTTTGGTAATTGGATCATTCACACAGTAGAAAAGGGAGAAATCAGTAACTCTTATTCAAGAGCCAATTATTCTGGTCTGCTATTAACCTACACTGATGGTGATCCCACACAGAAAGGAAAGACTCCTTATCCCAATATATGTCCAGAGCCATTTAGTCCCTCTGATATTTTCCTCACCCAAAATATAGAGGCTAAACGCACTTACAGGAAAACTTACCAGAAAGCAAAAGCAGATCAAATCCACAGAATGGTTTAGAAGAAGAAAGGAAGAAGAACCAACATAAGCAAATGAGCGACACAAACAGGAGATCAGTTGTACTATTACAGCTAAAAGAGAACAAACAAGACTGCAGATAAAACTTACTATGTTGCCATGGATTTCTCTTGAAATGTTACAAAAGCCATTCCCAGAGGGTTATTATAAACAGCTTGTTCCTCTTTTGAATATTCTTCCATCAGTTCATTTCTAACTTTGGTGTAATAATCTACAGCATCCTCCTGTTGGGAAATTGAGGACTGTTACATCCAAGCACCAGATGGCTGATACCTTCGTTACAACACAGCTTACACAAACCATAGCGTCTCTTCCTCATACTACTTCCACAGATTACAAATCACATCACAATGCAAAGACAAACAAACAGGAAGTTTTTCTTGCACTTCAATTTTTGCACTAAGATTACATTTCAAAAGTTTTGGGGAATTCCTTTCCTGTACAGTGCAAGAACATGAAGGACTTATCTGCAATAAACAAGTAAAGAATTTTCTGAAGCTCAACAAGATGTCACACAAAAATTATTCTCTACTCTAACAACTTACCTAACCATAACTGAAAACGAACACAAATTCTTACCCTTTCACATCCTCTCACTTCACAACAGCAAAACTGACCACATGGCTTAGGGTTGATTTGGACCCGCTTGCCATACTTCTGATGAAGGTGTTCATAGTAAGTGAGGCTTTTTTCTGCTTGTTTTCTGTACAGAAGAATAACCCATATCATTTTGCAAGAAAACAGTGTCAATGTCAAGCTTAAGAAGAATATAATCCCCAAGAGAAAAAGTTACTTCAAGGAATGGTAACAAATTAAATCAGCCAAAGATATTCATACACCTTATTTTGGCTACTTAGTGTACTTTATTTTCAAGTCTGTAATAGCATTATACAGCCTCCACTTGTAGTGAGGTTCCAGGAAAAAACCCAATACAGAGCCCAGAAGATAACACTTTTTCTCTCCTATGATCAGCACCTCCAGCCAAAGCAGTAGGGTCCCAGAGTTAATTCACAGTACACTTTGCACTGTCTGATGATAATTAAATAAATACATGCATAAATAATAAGCAAGTCAACCTTTATTTTAAGCAACACAGAACATATGACACCTATAAGAAATGGGCTAAACCCCTCAACTAACCTTAAAACACAGCTGAATCAAACTGAAACACAGACCAGAACTTTAAGGGTAGAATTAGTTTCTACCATGTGCAAGCTTGGTACTACTGGCAGATATTAAGGACTGGCAAAGCATTCATAGATTTATGCTAAATTAGAGTAGATTACAAAAGCAAGTACCTTTTTTTGAAGAGATTAATAAGCTTGGCTACATCATAACACAGCTGGACCTCCAGCACAGTGCAGGTTGGGTAGGCAGCACTGAAAAGAAAGCAGCACGTGAGACCAATAAGGAAAGTACAATGAAGGAGAGCACCACTCATGTCTTACTGACATCTCAATCCCTCAATTCATTTCTGAAGGAGGTATCATAGAGTGGAGACTTCCAGTTGCTGAAAGTCACATGGATGGAAAGTGTGGTTATACAGCCACTTTCTTAGATTCTAATTTTCAGAATGGCTAACTAACTTTATTGAAATACAGTCTTTTCTGAATTCTGTCTGAGGAATAAGATAAGCTTTTAGAAGACAGATACTATTAACAAGAACTTTAAACAGTACAAAAGTCATAGCATCATAGAATGCCAGGTTGGGAGGGGGGGGGGGGGGGGGAAAAAAAAATTTTAAGGAGGTGGCACCCCACCACCCGCGGCGTGGTCATNAGCTGAGTCTTAAAACTGTCTAATGTAGGGGAATCCACCACTTCCCTTGGGAGACTATTCCAATGTTTAATTGTTCTCATTGTGAAGAAAAGTCAAAAAGCATTCCTGCTTCGGCAGGTAAAACTAGGACAATTTTAAATGTCATCTTCTTAACGATACTACTCAAGCACGGGACTTACGTGAAATGGCCTTGTATTGCCTCTTCTTTTGCATTTTTTGGAAGACCAGTTATAAATAATGTGCACTTAACCTGCAAGAGAAAATGCACATTTTGAGAAACCACATCATAGAATCACTTAGGTTGGAAAAGACCTCTAGGATCATCAATTCCAACCTTTGACAAGAACATGAGGAAGGCAGTGACACAGCAGAAGCAGCTGTGTTGCAAAGGGGGGAAAAAGGTAGGAAATTTTTATTTTGCTGGGAGCTGCATCTATTCAAGACAGCACCACGTTCACCTTCTACATCGGTAATAGGTTACACCAAAATTTCACAAATCCCTCCCCAGCGTCCTTCCCTCCATCCATCTTCACAATCAACCCAGTGGAACCTTGCTTTCAATGAATTCCTTCACATTGTCTAGCAAGCAGGAGGCATCTTAGCAATTTGCTTTTTTAGCATTATCCACTTGCAAACATGCAGTATAATTTTTTTTTCACTCCAATACAGAAACTTACTATGTTTTCTTCTTTGTATGTGACACACTTCATGTGATGTCTCATGAAGACAACAGTCAGAATCAGGTAAACAACAGCAAAAACCGTGTGCAGCCAAAGAAGATTATTACTGTCGGATAAAATGTTACAAGTGTGAGAAACAGGAAGAACTAATTGTCCAACTGATACAAGCAGCCACAAAAATGCTAAGCAGTTCAGTCTCACTGAACACAAAACAAGATAAAAAGGTAATTACTGGTAGTCAATCATGTCTACGCAGAGCCTTGGACAGCCAGTCAGGTTACCTGCTTATAAAATTCTATGGGTAACAGACCTACAAAACCCCAGATATTCTATGACATGGATATTTTTAGGCAGCATTTGGCTCGTTCCTTCTCATTCAATGACCAATAGCATACATCATGCTATTTGCCTAAATGTCTTTTCATTGGCCTTACAGTTATTGTGCTGTGTAATTGAACCCTCCTTCAACACAACTCTTAATAAAATGGAAAACAGCCTAATACAGGGACCAAATCCTGCTTCTCTGATAGCTTCATCCTCAAAGCTTTCAGAAGTTCTGTTCTGTGAACAGTTCTTCAGTTTTGTGAAGAGCATTAATAATTACATTTAACCTAAAACACAGGAACCTATTTTACAGATAAAAAAACCCAACCAAAAATATCCCCACTGGTTACTAGGATTCATAGCTATGAATAAAAAAAACCCAAAGTGCATTGGCAGAAACTCTATTGGACACAGCAGCATGGATAGATGTGGATCGATCAAGTAATAAAAGAGAAAAATTGTACAGTTTTGTGTCTCAAATATTTTATGGACTGTTTTTAAAACACACAGAAGTCATTTTAATCGTGATCTCAGATGGAAGAGATATGTACACACACAAATCTGATGGAAGGGAATTTAAATCATCCGAGTTGCACATTCTAGTAAAGCTGTCAGCTTTATTTTCCTTCTGAAATACAGTTTCTTTTAAAGTGGAAATTTCTGAAAATAACATCACTAGATGTGCAGTCATTAGCGAAGAGAAACACATGGTGTAAGAAGGAAGAGCTGAGAGAGTAGAAGCCAAGCCTCCAGATTTCTTATCAGCTCTGTAACTGCATAGCCTGAAGCAGAACGTACCCCAGTTTCAGTTGATGAAGTGTGAATAAGTAATTCCTACCCCAGGAGCCATGCTCCAAGTATCAATTCATGTGTTTAGAGACTACAGCAGGAAACAGACTTAAGCATAAAAGTACTCTGCAAGATTTACTTACCCAGTTTGCAAGTTTACTATAGTTGTTCTTCCAAAACTATAGGGATCTTTATCTAAGAAGAACAAAAAAAGTGCAACATGCACATGAGAACTTCAGAAAGTCATATTTTTTTATGTTGATATACTTTTTTAGTGCTGAGCATCTTTATTGTTAACAAGATTTAGAATCATAATCAATGCTGGTTTACACTCTATTGCTTTTTAAAGTTGGAGAAAAACCCCAGGATTATACCACATTCAACCCAGTAAGAGAAATAACAGATTATTTTTAAAATCTCAATACTAGATCTTTGCAGCAGTTCCCTTTCTCTCTCCAATCTCCTTTACATCTATTAACAACACTGTTTAGAGATTTGAATATATTTCCTTTATTCAATTCTCACTGATTTCTTATCTCAGTTTTTTAAACTACATTAACTCAGTGTTGACAAAAGAGTGCTGATAACCTTACTAAGGTCAAAAATGAGAAAGTTTACGTGACATTGTCAAGTATTTTTAAAAAACGATAATGCAAGTGAGTGAAAATTGAGTACGTTTTCAGAAAGGAAAAAGAGCTAAGTGTATCTGGAAAGTTAAACAATCTTCTAACATAAACTGTTAAACCACATTGCAAGTTAAGTCAGCCAACAGAAAGAACTGCAAATGCACCAAATCAACATATGGTGGAAGAGGAGGAAGAATGGGAGAGATACTAAAACTTCATGTTTGTTTTTCAGCTGAATTTCCTAGCATCACAGAAGTTAATGTAGGAGAGCAGCAACTGTATCCTCCTGCTTTAGAAGGCCATGCTCTGCCATTTCAATTCACAGAGCATCTATTGGTATCCAAGATACTACAACTTTTATCAAATTGTAGTTACAGGAAGAGTGTGGACACAAATAAACGTGTATTACAAAATCCATTTTAGTATAAACATACAGGTAGCAACTAGACCAGAAGAGGGAACTATGTTCTATGGGTTCTTTGAAGTGACCAGCATCTCTTCCTTGATTTTATGAAGGAGGTGAAGACAGCAATTAGGGCATCAGTTGTGCTGGATTTGATTCTATAAAAGTAGGGATACTGGCTGAGAACACAGAGGAAGAAAGCATGGAGTGAGAAGTGACTGAAGTCATAAAGAGTCCTTTGAAAGAACAAAATAAAGAAATGCAAAGAAGCAAAAAAGAAGAGCAATGGTCTTTTAGAAAGCAGATATTAATATAAATAGAGAATTGCTAAGAAAGAGCTCATAAAAGTGAAGTCAGAGATGTTAGTTCCACAAGGCCACATGCAACGTATCTCATTAGAGATATGAGTTAAGTCATAAGGCTCTTTAAAACACAGGGACAACTAAATTGAAAAAAACCCAAACAAACCCCAAACAAAAACCCAAACCCACCAAACCCAGGCCACATTATTAAGGACAATGGAAGAGAATAAATTACAGGGACAAAGATTAGCAAGGTCAGT
>VYZX01030625.1:127815-191369 GCA_013401335.1 Brachypteracias leptosomus
TTTGAAGGGTAAAAGCCTAGAGCCTGCTTATTAGCTCAGAATCCATAAAAATGCCATAGATTCACTTTAGGTCACACACTGGACCAAGATCAGGAAGTCCCTGGGCTGTCAGCAGGACGACTGTGTCCTGGTATTCCCATAAGCTGACCTTGTTTTCACATTCTTTTTACACCCCAGAGGCACCTGTATCACTGTTTGTATTAAACTCTATCTACTCAAGAGAAAAAAAAAACACAACAAAACAAACCACACACACTTTTGAATGCAACCCCCCCATTTTTAATTAAAAAAAGAACAAAGCAAACCACAGCTCACTATTCCTGTTTCATATACTTACTGCATTCGAAAAGCAGCTACCATCCAAGAACAAAAGCCCTATAAATAAAGAAGGAAGTTTTTAGGAGCTAACATACAAGAAACTGTAAGTGTTTCCATTAAGCCAACCTCTTGGCTAACAAGCTAGTGGTCTGTTGCTGTGAAATTATCATTTAGAAACATACAGAAATATACCTAATATTCTACATACCTTTCACAAAGTGCTTCATATGTCTGCCTTCAAAGACCTTTCAAAACCCCTTCAAAGGGGTTTCTGGGTTTGTTTGGTTGGTTTTGTTTGGTTTTTTATTACTTGCACATTTATTGTTTGGGCTTCTTAAATTTACACAAGCATGCCCAAGTCCCAATGAACAGAAGTCAAAATTGAGGCTTCTCAGGAATTTTTTTTAATTTATTGTTTTAGAGCAGAAAAGGCAATTATTTATTCCAAAACCATTTCCAGAGACTCTCTTATTTCAAGGATAAGCTCCATGAGAGTCTAATGCAGTTAAATGATAGTTAGAAACAATGCTGTGATTACATTAACAGAAAGGCTTCTTCTGCAGGTTTACAGATCCTCCTATGAAGCTGTACAGCAGAGATCTCATCTCACTGAATGGTCCAGTATGGTTCAAAAAACCCTTCTCCCTCAAAAGGCCTCTTTTTTCAAGTGAATAGTACCCAGCTAAAGAGACGCATTTTTATTCAGCAACTTCGACAACAAAATTGCTTTAAGGTTTTAAAAAAGATGAAGAAAACCACACAAATACCAAAGCAACCCTGGATCAAACACTAGTATGTTTTTGATGCTCGTGCAACTTAGTTTTGAGGCTAGATGTTAAACTGATCCATACATAAAATGTTAAAACATAGGCTGCCACCACTGGACAACTCTCACAGGGTTCATTTTGAAGCTGCAACACAAGATGCTAGAGATGTACAAATTCAAAGACTCCAGAGATCACAGAAGGAAACAAAAGTTTGGACAAAAAAATCACCTTTCACTCCAAACCAGTTTTAATAGTAAGAGTACATGGCACTATTACTAGCCCAACAATTGCATCCAGTTTCCTCAACTTTGTGAGGAAAAAATAATGAACTACAAAGACCAACTAGGTATTATTTGCAATACGAACATAATGTAACTTTTTGAACTGTTAAGTTCAAATTATTTACTAGTCTTTTTTCTCCCTCCCCCTTCAAAACTCTAATATATAGTCCCTCTCCTAATTAAAAAAAAAATTACTTAAAAACAATAATAAGAGATATTGGTTTATGATATGGCAACAGTTTGTCAGGAAACAGAGAGAGATTAAGTATGGTTCTATAAAAACCCCAGTAAACAATGCATTATTAATTTTTGCATATAGATGGTCTTCCAGTTTAATGACTGGTTCACTGGGCTAGGTGGAATGGCAAATTACAACAGATTCCATTAGTTTACATTTAAAAACCCCTCAAAAAACCAAAACATATCAAAACTCTAGAATTCTTACCCTATCATATTCAAGATCTTCGGGTACTGATGAAGAAGTTGACAATCTGTTGTATCTTGATTCACTGAAATACATGAAATTACACTTTTAAGTATGTTTAATAACAGATGATGGAATTCCAGAGAACTATTTCAACTTTTAACAATTCTGAAGTAACTAAGGGAAGCAGTACACCACCACTTTGTCACATATAACAGCTGTGGTCTTCACCTTGAGGTATATGCTTAATTACAGAAACTTGTGCTATGTCTCACGGTGAAAAGGGAGGACATGTGAGTTCCTGGCATGAGAGCATAACTGAACTAGAGAGAAAACAATGTTTTAGTGGGATGTTGAAACTACAGTAACATAACAGGATGCAACACAGGTTTGGAAGCCTAGTGAGGATTAGATTTGCAAGCTAGCTTCCTGTTAGATATTCCTCATTACAAGACACCACCTCTTTTCCCTCCATCTTCCTTCCTTCATCTTAGAGCCACTACTCAGAATTTCCACACACAATTAAATCCTCACCTGCAGGTCCACCTCCTCATACAAACCCAGTCCTGTAGCAAGGCTAGAAACACTCAGAGACTCTGCAGCCCTCAAAACCAGCAGAGTACCTGTTTTTAGTTTGTTGCTAAACAAATGTTGCAATGGGGATGTGCCCATAATTACAGGACAATACATGTTAAAATGGAGTGTATTCATAGGTGTATCTATGATAATTTTGACCTGGCTCAGGTCACAGTCCAGGAAGGACAACAACACAGGCTCCTAGGTGTTCAACTGCTAAAGGACTTGTTTGTCCCATGCAGATCTCTACAGCCCACATGGAAGCCTGTACCAGAGCATCTTCATTCTTGCTGCTTGAGCTAGCTAGATTAAAACTGTCTCAGTTATTGCCCATTTTTTTTTCCCCTCCATCTATGTTTTACAATTGTACATGGATTACACCTAAACCCACATTTTGAGTCCTTTCCTGTTGCTTAGTTGTGAATTTACCACAACTTGGTTACACCACTAACACCAGGAAGAGGATCATTGTTAAAGTCTACCCACTTCATAAAGAGACAGTTAGCTTTTAAACATTCCAAGACATCATCCTGTAGAAATAATATTTAGAAAAATACCATTCAAAAGCTCATTTGCAGCATTACTAAATATCAGTGAAGAATTTCAGAAACCTGCAATGACATTTCTTTTTTTATTTTTAAACCCTTCAGAAATATTATGACACGGGCTGCATAGGGAGCTCTGGGGAGATTCTGGGCTTGAGCCAAGATAAACAGAATAGTTAATATCCTTCTATCAGGGAAACACACTGTAAACATCAATGTGACATCCTAGCAGACAAGCTGCCTATTTTCTTACCTCCACTTCCTTAACCCACAACTGTAGAATGAAGTCAATGACAGCACACACACAACTTTATTCCTGACACTGCAAAGAGGAACTCTGTGCGTGGGACGTGTCTCACACAAAGCAGCACGAGGACATTTTTAACAAATATGAGCGTGTTTGCAAATATATCTGACACAAATGCACTTAATTTAAATCCTATTTACTGTATGTACTTTCACACTCCCAAAATGGTTTCAACAAATCAGTCTGATTGCATATTTTTTTTACCTTTCAGCTTCTGACACCAGAGCAACACGACCGTAGTCCCAGAATCTCTTTCTTATAACTGAAAACAGTAATATTAAAATCTAGAAAATAAAAACAAAGGTATTTGAATATTTATTTTTCCACTTCATAGTAATTAAGTGTATAGGAACTATCAAAACATGCTGTCCTAGCTCCTAAACCAACTATTCTATGTTAATTAGCCCATTGGTGGCTAAACCAACCTGTCTGGGACCAAAGGACCCAAACACTTGCCTTTCTGTTCTAATTTTTAAAGGAAAAGAACTGCGTGCCAAAGTTCTTCTAAACTGCAAGTGTATGAATGCTTGTGACAAGAAAAGTAGCAAGGAACACTTGAGAGGAAGACAAAACATTCATAAGTACATCTTTACTATTATCCATTACTCAATGGCCAGAACTATGATGGAAGACTTTCAATTTTATTTTAATTTATTTTAAAATAGTGATGTAAACAGGCTGCAGGGGAGATAACTATTTTCTCAAGTATGAGAATGATTTTTATCCTCAGTAAAAGTAACATATTATTATAACTTACAAACCCCAGAAACTTACATTTTATCTCTGCAATGTATTTATCTCCTCCCTATATTTTTATCTTTTGAAAAAGACTAAGAAAACAAGAAAAAAAAAAAAAGACTATGCATTTCATAGATGGTTTTTTGTTTATTTTTTTTTTAAAAAAAAAAAAAAAAAGAAATTGCTCTGTATGAAGCAATGAAGCAGAAGTAACAAGGCCTGTTTTCCATGCATATGGAGCATACGCCCTCACCTTCTGGCCCCTCCTACATCCCATACCTGTTTGTCTAGAAAGCGGTACCAGTGATGTAACTTACTTGGCTCTATGTAAATACCAACTGGCCAGCCAGGAGGTATGTCAAGATTATCTATGTGCCAAGATTATGCAGCTAATTTCCACATTTCGTAATTAATACAACCTTCTTATAAGGGCCTTCCTCCCAACAGGGAATATTAATTTAGATCTTCCTCCCTCATCTGGCCATTAAACTTCATGTAAGGAGGAAAGTTTTCTAGGCTCTTTGACAACTTTGGTTGAAATTGGCTCATGTATTCTACGGTTACTGGGAGGAACTGCCAGATAAAAATGGAAAGACAACGTAATATATAAACCTCATTTCCTTAGGAAATTAGCCTAGAAATAATATTCAGAAACCCATCAACCGACAGTTACTAAAGGGATCTGCAGTAAATGTGTCATAAAAATAGGAACACAGGAGTTGCTAAATAAATTGCCATACTTGGCACCTGAAGAAGAGAGGAGCCTTCTACACTGCATGCAGCTCTCTACCTAATGCTGTTTAAGAGGAGAGTTCAACAGCAAGGAACTCAAAAGCAGAGATTCAGTAACTTAAAATTCAACCACAGCTTTAAAAAAGAACAAAAAAACCCCAAAAGCCCCCCAAACACTAAATCTTACTAAATACTGTGCCATCAACTGCACAGAGCAGTAAATACTGTACATCCTCTGAAAAATGACTGATGGCAGTGTGCTGCATGCACCAAATCAATGGCAAAGAAAGTCACTACATAACTTTTAGGAATATCCTCCACATTCCTACAGAACTACCCACTCAGACCTTACACAGTTTTAAGTTTCTCCATGATAGCTTTCTTGAACTCAGGAACTATGTCATCTCCTTAGTCTCATTTTACTACCACAAACCTCGCTTACAGGCTAATTTACAGGTCTATAACTCTTTTTTTCTGGTGGTTTAAATCCACCTAGACCAAGCTTAAAGAAATAACCATAAATTTTATTGGAGTTTCAAGGCCTGTCCTGAAGCCTCCAGCCCAGCAGCTAATCCTCTTCTTCCTTTTATCAAGACTGAGCTGATGACCAGTATATTATTTCCT
The DNA here is from genome assembly GCA_013401335.1 of Brachypteracias leptosomus. Taxonomy (NCBI): domain Eukaryota; kingdom Metazoa; phylum Chordata; class Aves; order Coraciiformes; family Brachypteraciidae; genus Brachypteracias; species Brachypteracias leptosomus. Next base: position 133,128 of record VYZX01030625.1, read on the forward strand.
TGACAGCTTTGTGCAATCTAATTTTAAAAATGTTTGCGAAATAACAGATTTTCTGTATTGTATTTCCTTTTGAAAAATGATCACGTTAGTAATGGTGTTCCCTTCCTGAAAAAGTATCCAGTACTTAAATCTAGAGTAAGGATGTTCTTAAAGGCTCTTGCAGTCAAGACAAGGCACAGAAATTTGAGCTACCACTACAGAGCTCACCACAACCCCATACACAGACACTACAATACTGCACACTCTCTACATCTACATATCCAACATATGGTGACACTGCCATCCCATGTGCACATGAACCTTTACCAACACTTCAAAAGTGCTTTGATATTCCCAGGATGGCCCTTAGCACATTTCTTACTCTGAAGATTCTCAGAAACAAATCCCCACCTGATAAATAAGAATTCTGAACAATCTAACTTTTTTCAATACAAGAAAGAGAAACTGTGCTTACAAAAAAGAAGGTTACATCAAGCAGCAGGACAGTTGGGATTCCACCAAAAGTTACTCCCTGGAGCACTGTGCTGCCCTGGGCAGTGCTGTAGCAGTAGGTCTCGTTTGCTGAGTTCAAAGGTACGCTTCTGTTCCAGAAGTAGACTAGATGAGAATGTCCAAAACCCAGAAAATAGAAAGGGTTCATTTTGTCTTTCCCTTAAAAAAGAAAAAGTGAGACAACCATGTGAAAAACCTGCCTGGTATTTGTAAGGTGTGCTAATATTACAAGTCTAAAAAGTGCAGGAAGATTCAACCAGGAAACTACTTCAGAAGAGAAGTCATATTTGACAATCTTTCCCCTTCATCTGTAAAATATTTTGCAATTATAACTGACAGGCTCACTTACCAGCAGTGCCCAAGCAAGAATTCCAGACATCTAACCAACCACATCCTCTACAGGCATCCGAGGAAGGCTAGAGAAGATCCACACAGACCAAACTTCTCTATCTTCTAATCTATACCATCAAACTACTTATTCCAGCATAGATTCTGATTCTAAGAGTAACGTGGGGCATTAGATAATCCAACAATAGCAGTTTGAAGATTTTGCTTCTTGTATGAATATACTGGCTTGTAAACTTTGTATTCAAATGTCAAAACCTTGGGAATATCAACAAATTCACCACTAATTCCACAGAGAAGAACTACTACAAAAATACACATGCTCCTCTCTGTTCTTGGGATACTGTGTGATTTTCCTAAGAGGAGAATTCAACTGAAAGAACTACACCGTAATTACAGCATACCACAAACAAGAACAAAGAGTATTTCTAAGAGAACAGCCATCTACCTCATTTTAGTCAACTGACCTGCTTAGATAACATAGTAACATACAAGACTGCAGAAGACTTGACTATTGATACAAACATCTTTTTATCAAAGCACGTAATTGCTCATTTATTTTGGGACTTTCCTCTTCAAACATTTATTTCCTTGGATGTTACTAACTTATTAACTCAGACCATATTAACTACTTGGGACAAAAGCGTGCTTCATGCAGAACACGCTTTTGACTGATAAATTCATGAAGAAAGCATACCCCAAAAAACTCTATCCTTTGAAAGCAAAATTGTAGGTCCTCACCACAGGTCCAGGGACACTACTTTCGGGATATCATGCCTCTGTAAGAGGAATGCATGTGCCTCTGATGACAGCACTATTCTGGAAGCTGAAAACAAAACCAAAACAAGAATATGAATAACTATAAGTTCTCCCTTTAAACGGCTGAAAAACTGCATGGTTAATACTCCTCCCAAACCAGCATTTCCTACACTTGGAGCATGTGACACAGTGGGGAAGAAATTTTGTCCCAAATGTGTTTCATCAAGGGGGGGAAAAAAACACCACCACCACAGAACCCACACAAATTTTGTGCCATGAATCAATCCTTGCTTTCTAAGGACTGAAATTTAGTGCTGACAGAAGAAAGAGAGAGAGAATTTTTAAACATACTTCGGAAACCTTCATCACAACTGCAGCGACCGCACACTAAATGCTAAGTGACACACTGGATCTTATCAGATACACTTTCCAATTCTCGAAAGTTGGTTTGTGTTTTTTTTTTTTTCATTAAGCCAGCTGTCAGTAAGATAAAGAGAAGACCTCCGTCGGGTGGAGCTGCGCTGCAGCAACCAAACGAGCACCCAATGAGCTCTTTCCAGGGAACCGAGACACTGTCTCCCCTCTTTTGGCTGGGCCCCCAGCAGCGTCCCTAGCTCCGGGAGGGGCGTGAAATGGGGGCTGGTAGGGACTCCGTGCTCGCCCCTGGGCCAGGAGGACACGCGGGGCCAGCCCCGGCCCAGCGCCGCCCGCCACAGGGAGGGGACGCCCCCATGGCCGCCCGCTCCGGGCCGGGGTCCCGCTGCCGGGAGAGCGGGGAGGCGGCCCGGAGGGAAAGGCTGTTTCCTGAGGAGGGTCGGGCGGGAGAGAGCAGGAGGCGGCCGGCGTCGGCCCCGACTCCCGCCCCGGTCCCCGCACCGGCCGGCTGCCCAGCCCGCGCCCCGGCGGCCGCCCCTCAGGGCTCCCCTCACCTCCCCGAGGCCACTTCGTTCGGTGTCGGCCGCATCGCGCCCGCCCTCCCCTACCTGCGCCGGGACGGCCTCGCCCCTCCCTTCTCGTCCCGTCCCGGGCCCGAAGTTGCCAGCCGCAGCAACAAGTCCCCGGGGCTGCGCATGCGTGCCAGGGCCGGCGAGTAGAGGCCGGGCGGTGGCCCTTGGTGCCTCGTTCTCCTCCCTCGCGGGACAGCGCAGCCCTGGAGGTGGCGGAACTATGTCCGTGGGGTATTGCTGCCCCTTGCCTGAAGCCCAGGGAAAGGACCCTCTCCTCAGGGGAGAGACCCCGTAGTGAAATAACCGGGGGAAAATTGCTGTAATTTTTCTTGCGTCGTTGTCCCTTCTCACCTGCTGCCAACGGGATATGGCGTTTGGGAGGTGCAGTCACCTGGGTTTATTCATCCGAGGGTTTGTTTCAGCACAGGAGATGCTCGGAGCTGTGCTGCGAGCTGGTTTTATTTCCAAATGGCGGGGTCAGACAGAGCTTCTGAGCTGGAGGTACATGTGTGCTGGAACTGCCTTTAAAGCATCTTAGCTTAGAACCATAGAATATCAGGTTGGATGGGACCTCAAGGATCATCTGGTCCAGCCATTCCAAAAGCATGGTCTAGACAGGATGGCCCAGCACCCTGTGCACCTGAATCTTTAAAGTGTCCAATGTATTAAAGTCTCCACCGCTTCCCTGGGGAGATCATTCCAATGGGTGATTGTCCTCATTGTGAAAAACTTTCCGCTTGTGTCTAATCAGAATCTCCCCAGAATTAACTTGTTCCCATTACCCCTCATCTTTCCATGTGACTCCCTGTGAAAAGGGAGTCTCCATCTTCTTTGTAGCCACCCTTTAAATATTGGAACATGGTGATAAAGTCTCCCCTAAGCCACCCTTTCTCAAGGCTGAACAAACCCAGTTCTCACAGCCTTCCCTCATATGGCATCTTCCCAGTCTTTTGATCAACTTTCCTTTTATGCAATATCATTGAAATTATATCTGTAAAGGTTTGCAACAGTTATTTTAGAAGTTCATAGCTTATCTATGAAAATTTTATGCTGGATCCTAAAGACAAAATTTCTGGTGAAAAATGAAGGATTTCCTAACCACTTTGGTGATTTAAACTCTCCTGTTAGAGTAGTGTGGACTACAGTGCTCTGGTTTGGAGGAAACCCTTTTGTGACTATGGCTTACAATTATCCGTTAACAGTTTAAAAAGCCAGATCCAAATAGAGAATTTTATAGCAAAAATGTGAGGTTTCAAAAAAGATTTCACGATTCCCAATCTGGTAGAGTAGACAAGTGTGCAAGTACAAGTGGAGAAAACCTTACGCTAAGATAGGTAATAAATTGAATTAAATTAAATAAACTGAAATAAATTAAGTGATAGTAGTAATATGAATGTCCCATTAAGTATTCAAAGCCCTTTATCTTCATACACATATAAAGAGAGAAATAACATTCAAATGTTGTAAATTGGGAAAAAAGAGACCTAGAGATTTTAACTTAATATGTCTATGGCAGAGCTGGGATGAGGCTGATTCCCAGCTATCCACAAAGATGTCCTATCCTTTACGGGGGTTAATTGCCTCCAGCCAGCAGGCCCTGCCATCCCCCTTTTCTCTACCCTTTATTTTAATATTCCCTCAACAGCCATTTGATACCCAGCATTGCCAACCATCATCCTCCTCCTGTGTCTTTATCCTTTGGCCCTGATTGGGATGTGGCCAGCAGGTTGAGGGGGATGATTCTGCCACTCTGCTCTGCGCTGGTGAGACCTCACCTGGAGTGCTGTGGCCAGCTCTGGAGTCCTTAGCTCAAGGAGGACATGGATCTGTTGGAGCAGGTCCAAAAGAGGGCCATGAAAGTGAGCAGTGGTCCAGAACATCTGCCCTATGAGGACAGGCTGAGAAAGTTGGAGTTGTTCAGCCTGGAGAAGAGAAGGCTCCGGGGAGAACTTATCGTGGCCTTTCAGGGCCTACAAGAAAAGGCCTACAAAGGGGCCTACAAGAAAAATGGGGACAGTCTTTTCAGTAAGGTCTGTTGCAATGGGACAGGGGGTAATGTTTTTAAACTAAAAGAGGTTAGATTTTGGCTAGATATAAGGAAGACATTTTTTACAGTGAGGGTGGTGAAACACTGAAACAGGTTGCCGAAGAGGTGGTAGATGCCCCATCCCTGGAAACATTCAAGGGACGAGGCTCTGAGCAACCTGATCCAGTTAAAGATGTCCCTGGTCACTGCAGGAGGGCTGGACTAGATGACCTTTAAAGGTCTTTTCCAACCCAAACTATTCCATGACTGTGATATGATTGACCTCAATGAGCAACAAGCATCTGAGGAAGAAGAAGGTTATGATAATGATGGAAATGTAACTTCAGAGAGAGGCAGGGAGACCACTTACCTTCAGAGATTTGCACCCTACCTCCAGTCTCAGGGATGAAGCAGCAGTGATGATTCAGAACAGCGACCCACTCCAAAATCAGCCAAAATCATGAGGGCATTGCAAGGTTGACCTGGTGTTACACTGATCAAAATTTCAGTCATCTGTCAACTTTTATGTTCAAAAGAAATGAGCATCCCAGCTGCCAAGAAGCCAGTATCTCCTCCAGTTGGGAATCCTGCTCCCAACTCTGCATCTCCAACTCCTGGTGTCCCTGTATATTCAAACTGTGTGTGTTACATAGGGCCCTGCATGCATACCTGCTCTCCTGCTCCTTTCATTTTTCTTAATCCACAATTGCTTCACCCTGTCAAATCCCTGCTTTGCTTTTCAGGAATGCCTGCTCAGTGGAGAGCAGCGTTTGGGTGTATGTGTGCTACGTGCCTTCCCCCACTCTATCCCACAAGAAGGGAAAAGTCCCAGTTACCCACAGTAACCAAGAGACATTTCAAGGTAGAATTTCATAATTTGTCCAGCAGCTGCATTGTAGATAATCCGTGATTTTAAATTTGCCATAGTAATTATGTTAGTTAGAAAATGGCATAAAAGTTCTCGGCTCAAAGCAGAGTGGTTCAGATTCACTGCTGGAACGAAGAAATTCCACTGCTGTTGAATGATGTTAATTATTTTAGCTTCAAAATGCACTCTCTTCTACTTAGAGCTCTGTTGGTGGGAAAGTTGTTTGGCATGGGTGTAGTAGAATAATTACTCCATCCTGGCTTTTCTGGAATAACTCTTCCTGTGGAGAGTTTATTTCAAAACAGGAATTCAAAGTGGAATAGTTATAATCACTTTCTTTTAAATTAAATTTTACTGATGTAGCTGCAGCAGAGTAGACCTGCCATGCAGGTGAAGCCTCAGTGTATGCTGGCAGCTCTCCTAAGGCCAAATCTGTTTAGCCGATTTTCTCACTGATTTCCTAAGCTGTTTGTACTTTTGATTCTTGCCTTATTTTTTCAAAATTAAGAAGGCCTTGCTCTGGCTAGAGTGTGTTACCCTGTAACATAAAATAGATGATATTCAATGATCTTGACATTGTAGTCTTGACATTTTTAGTTCTGAAGACTTTTGCCCAGCTGTAAAATCATTTCCCCCTCTCTTTCTCACAAGAATAACATCAAGCTTTTGTCATTTGGTTTTGGTTTTGTTTTGGTTTTTTCTCCCTCTGTCTAGACAGGCTCTTTAGCTAAGTGGTGTGATTTTGTTTATCTCTAATTTCAACAGCAGAGTCACATTTCCCTCCTCCCTACCTCTTGTAAATAGGGTTTTGTTTACCACTGTCTGTTCTTTTGGTGACAAAAGCCACATACTGTCATTAGTTGGCAAACGTTTAATTATGTTGCTGGAGCAGATGGAAATCCAGCCTCAGGACCTAGGGAGCAGGTCAACAGAGTTTAAAATTCTTCCATCTTTCTTGTATTTTGCACACTCCATATCCACTTCAACAGCTCTTTAGCACCAAGTTGAACAAGTGTGCGGGTTGTTTACACTTACGTGTGTGACTCTTCCCTTACTTTATTAAATGACCTTATGGCTGAAGAACTCCACTGACACTTTAGTTTGATTTATCACAGCAGGACTTCCCTTGATGGGTGAACTCCCCACAGGACATCAATAGTCTCTGGACGTGAGTAGCAGGTGGCCTGATGCTTTGCCATGCGTGGCAACTCTCACCATGGTTTCTTCTCTCTGAAGAATCTCCTCGGCCCAGCTTGTCGTTCCTTACTTATCTCCCTATTCAAATATATCTTAATGGATTTAATTCAGGCTTCTAGCCTGGCATCCCTTTGCTATCTTTTAATCTTTGCCTTCATCTAGTGATCTGTTTACAAGCCTCAGTATACCAAAGGACTTAGCGTGGGCATAATGGAGTCTTCCTTTAGAAGGCCTGAGTATTAATGTGTGTACAATAAAAACAAACAAGTAGAAAAATCTAGACAGATTTAAATGAACTCTAATCATAATACAAACAAGCAAGCAGCAAATGTTGATTTAAATTAACAATTTACACTTGGTTTCTCTCTATACTTATTAATTATTTTTGTAGTGCTGCTTCTCATTCATAGATAATATGTTGATTTTCAAGGTAGAAATAGCCTTGCATTAACATTGGAATGTATTTGTATTAATCAAGAGAATTGTTCTAGTCATATATGATAGAAATTTGCCTTGCTTTTCTTTTACGTTTTGTGTCAGGAAATTATATTGATGCTTGAGCATGATTAAGTTTTCTTATGATCTTCATCAAGTTATAGTTGGATGAAAAATGGATTTTTATTAAAATACACAAGTAACTGCAATCTGAAATAGCAATACTGAAAAGTATGGGAGAAATGTGCAGGAGGAAAAAGTAAGCTTGTTACAACATCTTTTGCATTTAAACTCAATATATGAAATGGTGAATTATTATCCCTACTTAGTGCACTGAGCTCGTTGGTTTTGGTCATCCTGGTGATGTCTAAAGAGGCATCTCTGTGAGTGCTTCTGGGCTTCTGTACTGATACCCCAGTAAGAACACTGCCAAACCCAGCTGCAACAACTGCCAAATCTTACCATAGACCTGCCAGGGCCAAGACAGGCCTAAGCCTTATGAGGAGGCAATGTGTGGACTTCTCATCACTCACCTCTGCTGAGGGTGAGGTTTAAAACCTCTGCTTTGTGGATAGCTGCAGCTGTGGAGAATCTCTTGCTGAGATACAGGATTTTTAGGTTTTTTATTAGCTTGTCGAAATGTGACTGCTGTTGTTGTGACACACTTTGGTGCAAAACTAGGACAAGGTGACCTGAAACATGGAAGACTTAATTGTTTTCTGAATATATATATTATCTTAATGTCTATCCATTCATTAAACCTGTCTGTATAGAACCTGAAGGGAGTTATGCATAGGTGACATAGTGTTAAATATAATTAAAGCAGTTCCCTGAAAGAGAGATGGAGAAACCGTCTGTCACAATCTGGTCTGTCCCACTGAAAAGGACAACACCTGGCCACATGACCCACTGGATTTAGATGAATCAGGGAGCAGGTGGATTTGTCACCAGTGTAAAATATCAAACCGCTTACAGCTTGTAATGTTTTAGCAAAGAACTCTGGTGTCCTCAATAGGTTCTGTGCCCTGTAGCTGTCCTGATTGTACATAGTCACCCTTGTTGCAACAGTACAGGGGTGGGACTTGGACAGACATGAACATCCTTGCCTTAGGTTCTGCTTTCCCTGGAGCAGAAAGCTGGGTGGTTGCTTGTGCAGGAGCCACAAAACGCTCCAGGAAATCTTGCAGGCTAAACCATTGGAGTGTAAAGTCAGCAGGATTTGCTGGAACCTTGAATTGAAAGTAAATTTTTGCTGACTAACCTCTCAAATCCTGTTTTTGATTGGAATAGATCATAAGAGGAAAACTAGTTTCTTCTTTTTTTTTTTTCTTTTTTTTTTCCCCCAAATACTACTCAGCTTGACAACTTTGAGCAAACTAGTCATTAAACTGGTTGGTCTGCTTTATCCACTCTATCTGCAAAAAGACCAGTGAGATCCTCAGCTTTTAGACTTAAGAACTGGGTTCCAAGGCCTTGATGATGATCTTTCCTGGTTCACTGGCTTGACTTGCCTTAAAATGTCAGCATCAAACACGCTGCCTGAACATTTATAAATGCAATTTACAATATTTTAGAAGTGTCAAAAGCTTAAGTCTTAATATAGGTTGTTGTACTTTCAATAAGTATGTTTTTTAAAAATAAGAATATATTTGAATAGAAATTTGGATTAAATAATTTTTAAGGGACTTTTGAAATGAGTAATCTTTTTTCCCCCTTGGGCACAAATTCCCTCTTCCCACTTCTGGATGTACAGATGAAAAAAAAATCAGAGTGCAGACTGTGAGGATTTCAAAGAGCTCTGGTTTTATTTTAGTCTCAGGTTCTCTCAAAGCGAACCCCAAGCAGCAGAACTAAGAGCTACACTTTATTAGCTTCTGCGTGCTGCCTGGGAGCTTGCACCAATAATTATCTCTGTAGCTTTCTGTGCCTCAGCCTTTGGAAATAGGCCTGATCTGTTAAATTCAGACTTTGGCTTTCAAAAAGCCGAGAAGGTCCCCGTTACATTCTCCACTGCAGTGGTGACTTGGCTTCTTTGCAGATCCACGCCACAGCGGGCGAGCTCAGGGGGCCACTAATGACACAGGATGATCCTGGTGAGCCCAAGCAGGGGGTCAGGTGCCAGCTACAGGAGGTGCAAGTGTCCAGGGCGAATTGGTGAGAGGATGCCAAGTGGCTTAAGCAGGAAGCCGTGAAGAGCTGTCACAACTGAAAACAGCCACGACCAAGGGCAGTGTGGCTTTTTCCAGCGAGGAAGATCCTGCACCCAGGGCCTGGCTTTACTGGAGCGTGACTGGAAATGGTGGGGTGCAGCAGAATCTAACTAGTTCCAAGTGTTTGACTGCCGCTCGAGGCATGTGGGTTCTCACTGGGCACTTTCTTCCACTTTAGGAAAGCAGAAAAGTTGCCTAAATATTGGCCAGTCCTTAGCATGTGATCACCAGTTGGACATATCACCAAACCTTCTGACCTTCCCATTCTCATCCCTCCCTGTCCACACTTTGATTTCTCCTTCTGCAATAGTTTATTTCCTCCTCCCATTCATGTTTTCTCATATTTCCTTTTCTGTGATGATTTTATTTTCTCTGAATCACCTTCTTTTCTTTCTGTTTCATCTTTCTCCTTTCAAATAAAGGGTGTAAAGGTACTCCCTTGCATCTCTTCCAGCTGTACTCGGCATGTTTGCCATTGCCTCATGAGTGAGAGTGTGGCCTGATCTATGTAAAAAGGAAAAGTAACGTAGTCACTGCAAGCTGAGCTTAAACACAGGGGTGATCCATGGATCAGTGGAGAACTTTCTTCCCTGAAAGTAGGTAGTAACAGATGGCAAGAGGGATATCTCTTGTTTTACTAAGATACTTTATGTACAGTAATTGATAGAGCCTATTGGTGACTAGGGTTTTGTTGATAGAAGCTGTGGTTGGCTGGTGCCTTTGAAAATCAGGTTATTTATTTTGGTGTCTAAATATGGACTTGAAAATTTTGGCCAAGGTAATTTGCTCAAGGTCGGGGACAGAACGGAGAAGGAAGCCCAAACTTTTCAGCTCTCCCTTCCTACTGACATTCTGTACAGTTTCAGTAAAGCAGATGTTTATATATTCAGATTATATACCGGGTTAAAGTGAAGTAAGTGATCAGAATTAATTTGTGATTAAACCAGGCCCTGTAAAGTGGCACAGCCACTTTGTGGGAGTTTCTGGAGTGAGATGGACTCCAGAGCAGAAGAAAAGGTCCATGTTGCGTGGGAGCACCTAGGCAAACAATTCCTGCCTTCACAATATGGTGCACCTTTTCTTTTACACCCTGTCTGGATCAATTCCTGGGACTGTACAGGCACAGCTGAGAAAGTAGGTGTGAGCTGGCACTGCTGCACATGGAGTCCTGAGGTGAGCAGACCTGAGGTTTAAGGCCCCAAAATACCAACTGCTCTGGGGAATGGCAAGCCAGGTTGATCGTACTTCCTTTAGTACCTCTGCACCGTGGTTCTTGTGAAGATTAGAAGGGCTTCATATGTCAGTGAAAGACCTTGAACTTACTATTCAAACTGTCACAGTGAGAGCATTTCTCAGAAGACATGAAATTGTGTTAAGAAACCAATTCCTATCCACTTTCCTTAGGAAACAAGACAACTGTGTTCTGTAATTGCTGCTGGATCAGTTTCAAGGCAAGCCCAGGTGATAAAATATTTTCATGTTCCATTATGAATCTCATCATTTTCTTTTTTAGGACAGCATGTGTTTAAAGAGTTTACTGCCCTGGGACCATGGTGAAGCCCAGAGATAAGCTTTCCTACCACAGGAGATTGAGAACAAATCAAGCAGTGCAGCCTCCAAAGAGATTTAAGAGCCTGTCTTCCAACTCTGCTGCATATTGTGATTTTCCAGTCCCTTCCATTGGATTTGCAGAACCTGAACTTCACTGAAAACACCATTTTCCTGTAGTCTGCCTTTGAGGTGTCCTAACAGATCTGGTCAAACTAAGTATCTCAAATTAATTCCCAGGTCATCTGTGTCTCTGCTCTGTAATAATTTATTTCTAGTTTTGCTCTCAAAGAAGGAGTAAAATATTTCTTGCTCTATTTTAGAATCAAAGTAGAGGAGAGGGACGAGGCACCCAAGTTTTGTTGAAATCAGTGAAAAATGAACTCTGAATTCCTCTTTGTGCTTTTGAAACTCTTCTCCGTGTGTATGACTTGTCAAAAAACCCTGGTTTCTGTACTGGCAATTGCTGGAGCTAACAGCCATGCTGCATAAATAAAACTAATTTTAGTCAAAATTTAGTCATCTTTACTATAGTTATTCAGCCTGGAAAGCTGGCAGATACCAGCTTCAAATGCATGGCATTTCCTCATTTCCTGCTGAATCCAAAATCAAGGTTCAGAAATGCCTTTGGTTGCTATGTGGAAAAGTTGGCCATTCCTGGATTAATGCTTTAAAATAAGCAAATGGCTAGGTAAGAAAAGAAGGGAAAAAAACAAGTAAAGTTTGTGTTTCACGCTTCAAGTGACCTGGCCAAGTGTGGCTACATTCTCTTTTAAAATCAAATGACTATGATGCATCTCCCAGGGTCCTGTAGTATGAATGCTAAAAGGATTAAAACTAGTCAGGTCACACAGCTTTATTTTACTCTTTATGAGGGCCATGTTAAATTTGAGACTTTATACCCCTTGTTTACATAGATATGGGTACCTGGCAGGAAATTACGTAATTTGACCTGTGCCATGAAGTAAAATACCTCTTTGTGTTCTGTTTTGGAGTCAAATACACAAGGAACTGTGTTTTCTCCAGTTCTTTCCTACTGAAGTCTTTTTCATTAAAGAGTAATAACATACCAAAAAAGTTACAAAAGCAATACAACAATAATATAAATATTTAAGTGAAAACAGCTTTGTAGTAACTGCTTGAGTAAAAGCAGTCTATCCACACACCCTCCTTTCTGAACATGGCAGCATTGTTTGAAGGCAGAAGAAAATTAGGGGGCTATTTTGATATTTGTTATTACACAATTCTCAAAGGTGTAATAAGGTACCCGATCTAGACAGAAGGGGAATGCAATGAACAGGATAGATAATAAATCAGCATAAATAATGAATGGCTCACTAGGTTTTCAAAAATGAGTTAATGATTTGAAATTTTATTAACAGATCTAAAATCTTTCACAATGCATTTAAAATAATCTATAGCCCTTTAAGACCATGCTCAGAAGAGATGGCAGAACTCTGAAGACAAAGAAAAGATGCCTACAAATTTCAATTCAACAGTTGGTTGAGCCTGGCTCTTTCCATTTAGAAAGAATGAACATTAAGCATCAGGATGAGGGATTATGGTCATTGCCAATAATTGTTTTGTATCTCTAGAATCTCCTGGAAGCCCCTCGGACATCCTCCCCCATGATCAGCCCAGCTCATCCAGAGCTCAGGCAGGCAGGTCTGGTGTTGTTGCTGGACCCATTCAGAATTCCACTTCATCATCCTTTTGTTCATGGCACTAGTGTGCTGTTAACATCAAGGGAAAAAAACATGTGCAAGTGATTATTTTGAAACTGAATACATCTAGGTTCCATGGTGTAAAACCCACTGACATGCAATAGCCCCCAAGTCACTTTATCAGCAGATGTTACAGATGGAAAATAATGAGTAGTTTAGCCCATTTTCCTGTGGTTGCAGGTATCTTTTTTCCAATCATTGTATTTGCTAAGGCGTTGCTCAAGTTAATTTTAAATCTCTCAGTGAGCACTAATGGAAGCCTTTGGGCAGTTACTCCCCAGTCTATCTGATGTACCAAATTAGAGAAGTCTAAAGTGTTTATCAATTCTATCTTGTCATCTCCGTGCATGTTATGACTTAATTTTTGTCTTTTTTGCACTGTTTTTGTAATTTTCTGTGCGAGGAAAAGCCCCTTTTCTTTTTTGCACTACACCACCAACAACAAATCACTTTTTTTCACAACAGCTCACAATGCTTAGCAGAAAAGGTTCCTTTTAGATCTCACTCATCTTAGCCTTTCATCTTTATTTTTGGCCTGCAGAAAAAAAACATCTTCCAGCAAAGTTAGTAATGTGGATTATTAAACTTTTATTAACATGTAGTTCATAATCTTTCTGCCTTTGCAGCTTCTCCTGGTAATAGAAATAAATTACAGCTGCTAGAGCATAGTGTTATTCTTTCTCTGTCTGTCTGAGTTGAGAAAAAGTGATTTGTTTTCACTTCTTAGCAAAAGAGGAGTCTGTCCAGTGAAGCAAAACTTATTAGAGTTAAAATTAAATAGAATCCATAATTAAGCCAGGCTACTCGCTGCCATAGAAGCAATATGAATAGTATTCCAAGTGTATCAGCATGACAGAAAAACGGGGGCATTGGCCACTTGCTACACAGAATCTGTAAGGGGTAAGGGACATTGAGTCATTTAGGTTGGAAAAGACCTTTAAGATCAAGTCCAACTGTTAGCCTGGCACTAAGTCCACAACTAAACCATGTCCCTAAGCACCACATCTACACAGCTTTTAAATACCTCCAGGGATGGTGACTCCACCACTTCCCTGGGCAGCCTTTTCCAATACTTGACAACCTTTTCTGTTATGAAATTTTTCCTAATATCCAACCTAAACCTCCCCTGGCACAACTTGAGTCTGTGTCCTCTTGTCCTGTCTCTTGTTACTTGTGAGAAGAGACCAGCCTCCTTTCAGGGATTTGTAGAGTGCTAAGATCTCCCCTGAGGCACCTTTTCTCCAGGCTAAACAACCCCAGTTCCCTTAGCTGCTCCTCATAAGGCTTGCTCTCTAGACCCTTCACCAGCTTTGTTGCCCTTCTTTGGACAGGCTCCAGCACCTCAGTGTTCTTGTAGTGAGGGGCCCAAAACTCAACACAGTACTCGAGGTATGGCCTCACCAGCAATGAGTACAGGGGGACGATCACTGCCCTAGTCCTGCTGGCCACGCTGTTTCTGATACAAGCCAGGATGCTGTTGGCCTTCTTTACACCTGGTTACCCTGCTGGATCATCTTGGTGGACATGCACCAAACTTTCCAAAGTCCATAGAGCCATTTAGCCTCAGAGCTGTGTTGACACAGAGCCCAGCTCTCTTGGTAGCATCATGTGCACTTAAACCTTCAGCTGCCACATTTTGCTCCAGCATGCCTGACATCTCTCTCACACACTGGACATCCTCCACATCCACATTTCCCTCCTTCTGCTGGACAGACAAGCTTTGGGGCAGGCAGCTGAGGGAGGGGGCCCCACACAGAGCCCTCATGGTGACATTTGCTGGACCACATGGGTTAAAGCCCTTGGCAGCGAACACCACCAAGGGCAAGGAGAGCCTGTGCAGCCTCCCAGAGCCTCACCAGCCCTGCCTGGCTCAGAGGTGGGCTCTCACTTGCATCACTAAGGCAGGAAAAACATTCTTAAAAAAAGCTGATAAACTTTTACAGCATAAACATACAGCTGCAAAGAGGGGAAAAAAAGCACCAACATTTTAACCAAGATAAATGGGCTCTTATTAGAAAATGAAGTGGTGCTTCTACAAAATACAGCTATTTCTCAGTGATGGGCACATTCCTTAATGAAGTGGACTGTGGTGTAAAGCAAGCAATTTAGGGCTGTATGCTTATTTATCTGATTCAACAGCATTTGCTAAATGTCAGCGGTTTTGCTAGCAGCCTTTTCTGTAGCCACCAGAGTGGTGACAAATCCTGCTTCCCCAGCTACAAACAAGGCACAGGCTGGGGCAGTGGGGAGGAGCCTGCTGAGGGGACAGAAAAAAGCTGTATTTAAACAGTTGTGTTTGCTTTTCTGTAAAAAAAAATAAAAAATCTTGGAGATCTCTTTTCTGCCAGAACATTGGCACTTTGCAAATGCTGCCAACTCAAACTCTGTGAGCAAGCCAGCTGATGTCAGCTGACCAAGGACATGGTGGGACTTTGGACGTTTTATCCATTCCTCTTCAGACAGGCAGCCTTTTGTCTGGACCATTCGGCCGAACTAAGCCCTGGAGTAAAAGCAGAAGAGGCATGTTGAAGTCAATGCAATCTAAGATACACAGCACTGGAAGTTACATGCTGAGCTCAAGATCAAACCAGGTTTGCAATATCTCTCCCAAGGAAAATGGGGTTTTTACAATGCTGGATACACTGTGGGATACATGCATAAGGGACCATTATCCCCAGTGCTGCCAGTGTTTCACCATCAGCATTTGTGAGAGGAACACAATGGGACATGTGATGTGTAAGACATTTCCATTGGAGATGACCAGTTCAGTCTGGCCTAGACTAGTGATGAGAAAAAGCAGGCTCATGGCCTTGCCTGGATAAAACAGATTGGATAGTTCCTGTATAGCTCAAGCAGATCATTGCTGGCACCACAGAACTTGCTACTGAAACTGGCTTCTTAGCTGACAGGCAGATAAAATATTAGGGACTGAAGCTGTGGTTGCAGCATCTTTGGTATGAGATCTGTGTGCTCAGAATATACATGGCTTGGCTCAGACATGGGACATAGAATTTTATTTCCCAGAGTCATATTACCCAGAGTTCACACAGATATAAAGTCCATTTTATGATTTTAGGCTTACTGGGGGTGATGCATGGAAATGCATAGGTAGGAACAGATAAGTGATACCTGATCAAGAACAAAGCCTTTGGCACAAAAATTAACCTGACCAAATTTTTGAAACAAATCAGAGAGGATTTAGTGCAAATTCACACTTTTCATTGAGTGCCTCTACTGTTTTCAGTCTAGCCCTGGGAGCCAGATGAAAGCTGGATGTCTTATCAGGCCACATCTTATGCAACTTTTCCATGCCAGATTCTTGCAAAGCAGGCTGAGGCCATGAGGTGCACACATGCAAACTCCAGTGAGCTATACTGGCCCCACAGAAGTCCTGGGTGCTGTTATTCCAGCTCTGTACACCGAGCAAGCTGTTCATGTTCTAATGAAAGAGTGGCTGTCTCTAGAGGTAGATGAGGATGGAAAGCCACCACCCTGACAAGATAGTTTCCCAGCATCTTTCAGCAGGCTTTCAGGTACAAGTATAGTACAAATCAGAGAATTTCCAGACCAGATCAGGCACTGATGGTGTTTGAAGCAAACAAATGTGATAGTAACCCCATAGCCTGCTCCCTTGCTCTTTGTGCCAGAGGAATTGCTCAAATTTCTCAAAAGTCTTACCTCTATGGAATAACAGAGTCTTACTGAGCAATTACCATGAGTCATTTTGCATCCTTCCTGGAGCCACACAGGGTGGACAGAGTGAGGCATATCTTGCCCTTCTCTCCTGGCATAAAGGCAATGTCAACATAGAGGGCTGTCTCTTTGGCAGGGGGATGAGTGTCACACTGTTGCACCCCCAGCCATGTGTGTTCCAAGGCTTGTTCTATGTCTCCTGCTCTCAGTGACATCTCACTCTCAACCTGTGCTGAAAGTTCTGAGGAGCTTGAGAGCTTTTTGCCTTGGTCACTATTTAGAAATTAAGCATAAACCCAGGTTGAGTGTAGTTGAGCTGCTGGCAGTGAGGTGGCATTCCAGGCATGGACTTGGTGAGCTCCACACTTGCTGTCTGGACTTGTTTGACACAGGGACAGTTCCTGCAGTGGAACTGGAGTCCCACCAGCAGCACAGATGTTCCCAATCAAGAAGAAAGCCAAAGATGCCTGTGAAATCCCGCTTGCAGGTGTGTAGCCTGGGTTTAAAATGCTGGTGGGAATATTAAGTTTGAAGCACTGGCTGGTGGCTGGTGGGGTGTGTGGGTGAGGCAGAGTGAGAAGGGCACACCTTCATGCACAACCTGCAGCTTACTTCCACTTTTGAAACCTCTAACCCAGCACTTCTCATGACCGGCCTATTCTGCAGTGTTTTGTAAGCTATGTAAAACTTGATGTGCTTAAGACTGAAAAAGAGTATGAAATAGAACTTCCATTTGAATATGAATTCAACTTCTACTTCTTAACTTGGTAAGTTTATACCTGCATCTTAGCCACTACTATTTTTAATTCCATACTCCTAGGTTCAAAAGACCCTGACTTTGGGGAAAATCAGACCAAAATCTACATAGAGATGTGTTCCCATCTCTGCACAATAAATTTGTTGCACGAATCAGGCCATTTCTTGGAGCACACAAAATTTGTTACCTCTCTCACCTCTCAAGAAAAAGCTATTCTAATATGGGCCCAATTGTAATACAAAATAATTACATCCATGGAAATTCAAATATTTGAAAACTATTCAGATCCTCACTGACATTCTGCAATTTGAAAACATTTGAAACATTCTTGTTCGCCAGGATAATGTCTGCATAATTACACTAAGCCTTTCACACTTTCTCTTTGAACCCATTGGATTTATTTACTAAATATCATTGCATAGATATGCCCAGCAAATATCTTAGAGAACCATTTGTAACTAAATTAAAAGCTTAAGTACAGAGATTCTCTCTTCGCTAAATACTGGCTTTATTAAAACTGCAAGTTGCTCATACTTCATCCCTTGTAGCCTCTGTTTGACATTTTGAATGTGCCATGCAGGTTCTAATACACATTACACAAAAAGAGCTATTATAAAATTCCTGACTTTTTCTTGTTTGCATGACAAAGGGGGAATGGCAAATCCTCCAATTGGACCAGATAATCACTCTCCTGTGAAAAGCCTACAATCCACATCCTCTGTTTTCTTCTTAGCTGAGCTTCAACTGTGTTTGGTCAATAATTTTATTTTACCTGTGAAGCCCATAAATCACTTTCCAATACACATTGGGCAGTGAAGGGTCTTGGCAGATTAGACATCAGCCACAGAAGAACTCCCATCTGGATCCAGGACAGCCAGGTGCTGCTGGAGCAATCAGGCATTTTCATTTCATGTTATCATGATGTTTTGAAGAGCCCTCACTGCACAGTAGGCCACTCTCTGAGGTGAAGACTGATTCTGTGATTCTATGATTCTAATTGTATGGATAAAGGTTTACAGGATCAGGTCTTTTGACAGGAGAGAGAGACCATTACAAATCCATGAACTGCTGTTTTATCCAGGTGACTGTCACTCTATAAACTATGCTGAAACGGAGTTAGCCAACACTTAGAGAGCTGATCTGAAGGAAACTTTGCCAGCCACCTGAACATTGCTTAGATGCAGTTTGTGACCCGAGCCTCTGAAGCTGTTCATCGTGTGACTGCCTTTGTCCCATCCTGTGAGAATCAGTAATGTGCCATTTAGCTGGGAAGGCCATCCAGGGGGAATGGCTGCGTGTACGGGGCTTTCCTAAGGGGCTGAGAGGGTCACAGAGATTTCAGAAAAAAAAAACCCCAATCAAATTTCCCTCCTCTTATTTGCAAGAGCAGGATTTTTTTATGAGTTGAAGTTGAGGTGGTCAAATGAAGTGGATATTTTTCACTGCTATTTGTGTCTTGGGAATGAATATAACAGAAAATATTGATTTGTTCAGAGAAAGATGCTACACAAAAGGAAAGATTAAAGAATGCACTGCCTTGGGCCATGCACACACTGATAGTTTGTAGCCTGTCTTCCCATTCTAGCCTTAAAATTCAGTTCAACTAAATAAGGTACCCCTTTAACGTCTACTGGAAGCTATATAATGTTTAAGGAGACAAGTTTCTTGAAGTTATAAAGACAAAATGAGCAGCCACAGGGGTGTTTAGTTAGACTCTTTCAGAGAGCTTTGTTGCCTTCCTCTGTGTACAAAACAAGCTGCCTCCACTGACACTTGTTTTAATGAGGGATGAGCCACAACAAGGAGCTTTTGTACACATCGGGTCCTCCAGCCAGACTTTTCTCAGGGCACACCATTCAGCGTGGACATTAGATGAAACTGGACTGATTTAAAATCATTCACAGAGATATATAAAATCCAAAGAACTTCTGATGCTGAAGACATTTGTATGTATGCTCAGGCATGTTACCACTGGGGAGGATGAGAATCTGCCCCAAGTACCATGCTCCTTCACACTAATTTTTTTCAATTCACTTCTCCTGAGATTTTCAAAAATCGACTTCTGCATCTTATGCCAGGAAAGGCCAGGGAAGCAAAGCAAGTGATCTTCAAGTTTAAAGGTTGACTTCAAGGCAAACATCCAACACTCCCCACCCCCAGCCTCTGGGTCAGCTTCAGTCTCCAGAGACAGCTCTCTATTGTGGTTGTTAACAGCATTCGAAATACCAATATTCTTCACCCATGTTGTAGAAAAGCAGAGTGGTTTCTCATGTTCTCTGAAAGGTGATCTGCCTTTATATAAAGCCTTCTCCTTTTAAGTACAAGTATTATGCAACCCAGAGGAATCCATAAAGAGTGATGGGACATTTTTCTAAAATGTCAGGCTTGTATATCTTCCACCTTCTGCGATTCAAGAGCAGCGTAAAAAGCCATAAACCATTCAACTGCTGTGATTCACTGTCCTGATTCATACACTTGATACAAATATTCAGAGATCAAAGTGGTACATAGCCCCCCAAAAAAAGATCTTAAATGATTTTTTAATGCTTGCCATAAAGATGGACTTCCAGCTAAAGCATTATTCTCCTGATTGATACTGGCTATTTTAGGTAGCAAGTCCCCTGAGATAGATTGGCACTTCCTTTAAGAATCACATGGTGTGGTACGTAAAGAAATGTACGCTGCAGATGTGTTTCATCCTTCATCTAGGCTGAACATGAGACACTGACCACTCAGGGGTTTTCTGGGCAAAAGTTTACAGAGAATTAAAAAAGGATAGAAACTTCTTCCCCCAGAAAGAATCTGGAAGCTCCCCTAAACCTTCTTGTATTAACTTTGCAGTAGATGAAGGTGTTAAACTGGCATGTGTCTACGACGGGGGAGTGATCCTTTTAAGTCCTCTTCTTCGTCCCCACTTGTGGAATTTGTTGTGCCAGTGGGACGAGGCTGGCTATAAAACCCCGGCGCAGGGAACTCCATCCCATTCAGGCAGCCTGTCACCACACCTCTACTGAGAGCAGCCCCAGGGAGATACCCCCTTCATCTCTGCTGGGCAGGCGGCTGCTTCACAAACGGAGGAGGATGGAGACAAGGTTTGCCCAGATGCTATGTGTGCTCTTCCTGGTCGTCACGGTTCAAGCATTTACCCAGGAAAGGTTCAAGGAGGTGATGCTGAAGCAGCTGGGGCTCTCTGAGGTCCCTAAACTTCATAAGAGAGACTTGGTGGATCTGATTATCCCAGACCACATAAAGAACAAGTACATCTCCATGCTGAAGCGCCAGAGGGTGAAGCGCCGAGCTCTGCCAAGCCTGGCTGGCATCCTCAGAGGGATCCCTGGCAACGCAGGTAACGTTTCTGCTGTCGCTGTCAGAAGCTCACAAAGCTCTGTGCTGCTGCCCATGCTCACCTGGCCAGTCACGGGATGGGCAGAGGCAAATCCACAGTGGGAATGGGGTTTGGGTCTGGCTCCACACCTTAAAGATTAAGACCCACTAGTGACTCCTGCCACCTGGAGAGGGGGTCCCACAGTCCTTGCAGAGGGCAGGCTGATGCTGGAGCTTGATAGAAGAGAAAAGCCTTGGTACCCAGGCAACAGCACAGGTGGAAAAATGATGTAAAAATGATGTAGAAAGTGCAGACCTTGCAGGTTTTGGGTCAAAACTCCAGGAAGTCCTCTGATGGGGATCGTACCTATTTGAGGATGTTTCACTCTCCTCTGTCTTTTTGGTTTTGTCTGGGAAAAATATCAAGGAGGAAATCAGCTGTACAGACACAATAGTGTCTGTGCAAGGACACTTAGAGCTTGTTTCACTTTCAAAATATATTCATAGCACTCTGTGCAGCAAATGAAAACACTTTTTCATTGTAAGCAGTGTGGTTTCCTGCTTTCATGCTCAGCACTGGTACAAAGGGATGTGCACCTTTTGGGGTTTGCTCAATTTGGGGTCAAATTATATAGGAGATTTCTTTCCTCCAAGTTACAGAGACTCAGACATAGGAAAATTAGGGAATTTGCAAGACATTGATTCAAGTATGCATTAGAAAAGGTGTGTTTAGCATCTGTCTCTGCCACAAGGGCTTGATGTGGGAACATAGAAGGAGTGTGTTGTGATGATAATTGTGGACAAAGTGTGGGAGCTTTACTCACCGGGATGGCAATGACAGGCTGTCTTTTTTGTCCCCAACGTGCACAGGCATGGCAGGAGAAGTCCTCTATTCGGACACCACCACTCGCCAGAACCTGGTCTTTGACATGGAGGGCAGAATACCTAAAAACAGTGAAGTGACAATGGCTGAACTGAAACTCTTCAAAAATCCTCTGGACAGAGCAAACCTGCCTGCCAAGCAGTCTCACAGGCCCGTCTCCAATGCCAGAGTCAGCGTGTACTGGGTGCAACGGCAGCACGATGGTACCAACAGGACCTCCCTGATAGACTCCAGGTAAGAAAGGGACCTCACCTGAAGGCAGGACTATAGTTACAGGGTATGGGTCCCCTGAGCTGGGTTTGGGTGTTGTGCGTTTGTGTCTCCTGTCAGACTGGCGGGGTTACGTTTGCGGAATTAGGACGTGTAGCCTCTAAACCCAGGATGAGTTCATAAGAGCAGGTATTAGGTTAATACTGAAATATATAGTTATTCATTGAAATAATATGTTTCTGCACCAAATGATGCCATGCACTGCTAGACCTTCCCTTCTAAAACCCTCCACCTGGTTCACTTCTCTCTCACTCTCTACCTCACACATGTTACTGGCTGCTGGTATTCTTTCCATTGGCCATTTCATGAGTTGGTTTAAATAAGTAAATTATGCAAAAAGCATCTGATTCTGTAGCCTTGAGCTCTGTGGAAGCTTTAGAACTCTTGAAGGAAAAGTGAGACATCAAACCAATTTTCTGGGTGGGTAGAAACTTATGGTTCCAGCACAGCTAGGACAGGAGCAGCTGGGAGTAGTGGTGTTTGCCAGGCTGTTGTCACTAGTACAGAGGCCATGTATAATCCTGCACCACCATATTTCTGTATGAGCATAAAATAATACTTTGACATGAGCAGGCACAAAGGGTTTTATTTAGCCTGTTAAACCTGCGTGCTTCTTTTTGAGATGTGAGTTAATGGCTGTGGGTGTTCGCCCAGAGCACTCAGCAAAAATTATCGTGTAATCAAGGCACGTGACAACCTATGGGAAGCAAATTATTCTGTTGCAATAACAGTGCTGTGAGCCTGGGGTTTTATCTGATGGGCATTTCTCTGATGCTGAGCCCTTGTCACGCAGGCTGGTTCCTATACGTGAGTCAGGCTGGAAGAACTTCGACGTGACACAGGCCGTACATTACTGGCTGCGAAACAAGAGACGGGAGCCAATGGTCCTGGAGGTCTGGATTGAAGGAGAAAGGGTGGGCAGCCATGCCTCAGAAATGGCCAAAGCCGTGCGTTTCACCTCGCAGGACCCCAAGGATAAAGCCCTAGGCAAACCTGAACTGGTGCTTTACACCCTCGACTTGGAAGACTATGAGTATGTATGAAATCTAGATCTGTGCTGTCTCTGGTGTAACTTTGCCCCTGAACTATTGTACTGTGTGTGCCAACCCAGGGTGTGCAGCTCTTGCCCTGGCAAGTAAAATCTCTGCAAATGCGGGAGTTAGTTAGAAAGTTGCTGCAGAGTCACACTCCTCTCGCCATATTTGTTGTCTGAATGTTCAAATGAAACCCAAGCAAGACTCAAGTTTCACATCTCAGGGCCCACCTGTGCTATTAACTGGGGGATTCTTTCTCCCACTTTCCTGGTTTCCAGTTACAGCATCAATTCTTGTCTCTCCCTTTGCACACAGGGGCCCTGGGAATTGCCGGGAGGAAGCGGTGATGGGGAAATCCACCTGCTGCCGGCAGAAACACTACATCAACTTCCGCGAGCTCTCCTGGGCACAGCACTGGATCATCGAGCCAGCAGGGTACCAGGCTTACCGGTGCTCGGGGGGCTGCCAGCAGCCCCCCAGCCCCCTGTGGCGCTTCGGCTACGGGGAGCGTGTCTGCGCCGTGGCCGAGAGCTCCTCACTCCCCATGATGTACCTGGTCAAGAGGGGCAACCACACCGAGATTGAGGCAGCTGAGTTTCCCAACATGGTCATCGAGAAATGCAGCTGTGTCACGGATGGCATGGCACTGGTGTGAGAGGTGGGCAGCCAGATGGGGATGTCACCCAGTCCCCCAGTTCCCCATGGCCCGTCCCTGGGGTCAGCAATAAAGGTCCTGGGGGGACCCCCAGATACTCACCTGCAAAGGTCAGCAGCAGCTGGGGCTCTCCCTTGTGCCCTGTAGAGAGGGTGCACTTAAAGGCACTGCCCGTATAGATGGTCTCAGAGAAGCATCCATCTTCATGCATACCTACATGAGGGGTACCTATGGAGCCTACTGCTTCTTGGGGTCCCCTTGATGCTGGTCAAATTTCATTGAATTTGACAGAGCTGTGTCCAATTTATGTCAATCTCCACCCCAGAGTATTGTGAAGAGCTGCAGGCAAAGGAGGAGTGATCACTACCAGGTGAAGAAGTAATGCATGGGTCCAGCTTTTCATTCTTAGCCTCCTGGTTTTGGTCCTTGTCTGTCCAAGTCATGTTTATGGTGAATTGGAGAGCAGAAGCACTTACCTGTATATATTGTACACACACACATATGCACATATGTACATATATAGAGTATATGAATGTACATATGCATTGTCTACATACCTATTGGATATATACATATTGTCTACATACATACTTATATATACATAAAATATTGAGTAGAGCTCAAAGGAACATGTATATGTGCAAATGTATTGTATGCATATATACATATATACACGTACACAAAATATTATCTGGAACTCAAAGGATTATATTTTTGGCCCCTGCATCATGGGCCTAATGCAGTTTTAGGCAAAATTTAGAGACCTGAAGTCAGTGGGAATATTAGGACTTAGGTTTGCTAGCATGAGTAACAGTTTGTAGAATCAGACTCTTATTTTTCTGGTTGTATATTACAGTTATTTCAGTTTAGGGATATTTTCCAAGTTTTGTACATGTTCGAACTCAAGAAAACAATAAAATACAATTACTAAAGAAGCCATGTGTTTGCTTATATTTATTCTTAGGTACGAAAGGGGAGGAAAAAAAATCTATCATATTTCTGAATGTACCCCAGTGCCCAGCTCCTATAAACTCACACATAGTAGCAGCTCTCTTCAGTTACCTGTGTGATCCTGCTGCTTCTGGTAAAGCTTATCTACTTGGGCAGGGACTGGGACTGGGTTGAATTGGCAAGTGGAGCAGAGCCCACACCACCAGTACTTCTCCCTGAGCTGCTGCAGAGTTTAAGCCAAAACTTCCTTAAAGAGAAAACCTAGAGTAGAGACGTATTGGATGGGCAAGAGGTGATGCTCTCCAGGGGAGCTGCAGCAGTGCAGTGCCAGAACTTGCAGGCAACCAACTGGAGCTCTAGTGCAGAAGAAGATGAGGTGCCTCCCACCCCCCTCCCTTCCCAGATGAAGTGTTTTAACCCTGACCCTTCCTTGTGGAAGGACTCTTCCTTATCTGACCAACACATCCCCTGGAAAACAATGCAACAATAATGTGGTTTAATCCATTTTTGAACTATACTGAACTGTTGTCCAGGCTGTCACCAATGATGATGATTTCCACACTTTATGTCGGACTCCTCTCCTCAGTTCATATCTACTGAGATGCAGTGGCTCTGGGGATGAAGTGGTCGCTGCTGTCCACCACTGTGGGACATGGTCCCTGAGGCCCTAGCTGAACCTGCTGGTGGTGGGAGGGCTCTGAAATGAGTTTGTCTGGCTAAGCAGGGTGGCCATGGACCATGGATCAGATGAAGGATCTATGGGACTCTGTGGTAGTTTTGGGTCATTCATCAGGATGGCTGAGATACCAAGTGTCCCCACTGTCCTGCAGGACCCCAGGTCTGAGGTCATCCAGGCATCCTTGCCTGTGGTAGGCTGGCACCTTTCACTTGTGTAAACACCTGTGGCAAAAGAGCTTTATAAGGAGAAAAAAAGGCAGAAGCACAGACTCACCAGTCACCAGCACTGGGCTACAGCACCATGGCTTACTGGAATCGGAATTGGATGAGCTGGATCACTCTCTGGCCATTTCCTTCTCATGACTATGTAGCATCTATCTTAATGACATCAGCATTCAGCCCCAGTTCCTCCCCACCCAGCTTGGGGCAGGGCATAGCCTGAAGGCCATGAGTTTAGCTATCAGAAGAACAAAGCTGATGATTTATCCTGGGGGAGAAAGTGTTTGAACCGGTTCCTGCCTGAGAATGAAGAGCATTAACTCTGGCTTCCCTGCAGCACTTGAACTCCAGACATCATCCTCCAGGCCTGGGAGAAATCCCACCCAGTGCAACTGGGGCCAGCCTGCTGTGGGAAGCAGGGAGCAGAGTATCACAGCAGGGATGCAGGACTGGGACCAGCAACGTGGACAAGGGCTGAGCCCTCTTCTGCTCCCCTCAACCAGGATCCTGCACCATGTCCAGCTCCCCTTGCTTTGCATCTGGCTCCCTTCATTCTGGTGTCCGGTGGACACAAGGTACCTAAAAGCGAGCGGTGGGTCTGTGTGGATGTGTGTGACAGCTGAGGGAGATGGGGAGGGGGATGCAGTGGCCAAGGAGACCCAGCGTTTCCATGGGGAGAACTGTGAGTACTGCAGTACAGGGACGAGGCACAGATCTGCAGGCAATCAATCCCTGCCAGCCCCACCAACCAGTAGAGACACTCATTTATTGCTAGGGGAGCTGCATAGATGTCACAACACCTCCTTCTTCTGTCCCACCACTTCTCCATGTTCACAGCCCTCAAGCCCAGTGTGTAGTCCTGTCCAGGGCTGTGAGGCCACTGGTAAGCATAGAGTGGAAGCCTGGGGAAGAGGTGATTTATAGAAAGCTAGATGCATAGATAGCCTGGATGGCTATGTGTCAGCCTGGGCATCACTAACACCCATGCCTGTCGTCTCATGTCCCCACCTCTTTGTGCCCTCAGTCTGTGCCCCCATCCCTTCCCAGCAGCCACATGTGGGGCCTCTTGTGGACCCCCAGTATTGCCCAGACCCTCTCTACCCTGACTCTGTGCACAGCACCATTGCCGTCTGTTAAAGTGGCTGAAAAATTAAGCTGCTTAATTAAAAATTAACCAGCTGTGCTATCGTCTTAGTATGATGGATGCTGTGGCTAGTTTGTAACCCACATTTGGATTGAAGCTCCCCACTTTTGGGGAGGCAGGACATTTTTCCTCAAACTCCAGCTGGCTTTGCAGTGGAAATGCATCAGGCTGGGAGGTCAGGCCGACATGGGGAAAGCTCCAGAGATTTCTCCAGCACAAACTTCTCCGGCAGAAGGCTGTGGATGAAATACTGTACACTTGGGGCTTTCTCAGATATCAACCTGTGCTGCAGGAAATGATCTCCTGGCCTGTCATCTTTAATCCCGGCTACATTTGCCATGATACCTTCAGTGTGCTACCTTGCTGCTTCTTTATTAGTACAACTTGTAAGGCATACAAAGGCTGTCAAGCTGTCATGTTATCCTTTCCGTCTGAGCAGCACCTCAGTCTCTGAGGGAAGGCAGAACATCTTAGGTACCTGACAGCAGCACAGCTCAACATTAACATTTATGCTGGGCTGTAAAAAAAAAGGAAAAAAGAGGAAGAGCCAGGCAGCAACGTAATGAACCCCCTATAAGAGAAACTATTTTGAAAAATTTAAAGGTGTTTTAAGGCAAAGCTGACGCTAAAACATTGGGCATCCTCCTACACTAGAGAAGGCGCAGAGCACTCGCATGGTGCTCAAGGAGAAGGAGGTGTGTGCTGTTCACATGAAGGGCTTCAACAGCCCTGTTACTCCCACACTTGATGTTAAGCTCTTGTATAAGCTTTGGTGGTGGCAGTGTATCCGAGTTGAAGCTTATCTTGAGCACGAGCTCTGACCTGCCTCCATGGCACTGCTTAGAAGATCATCTCTGAGGTCCTGCAGTATGTAACCGAGCTGGACATGGGGACAACATTTCCATCTGTTAATCTCATGAAAGCTTTTCTTACGAGAAAGGCTTCGGCAGGACAGCAGCACTCTCGCTCTCCATTATCATGACATTTTAGGGGAGATAAGAAAAGTTTTAAGTCCTATTAAATGCCACTGCTAGCTGAGCTACATTGCCCTGTCTGATCCTCCCATGGTTTCATTTGAACCATGGCTGGTCTTCTATTTTCCTTCAAGATCTAGAAGAAGTTGCAGCTTTACCCTGATAGTGAGACCTTATTTCCTCTCCCTCTTTGTTTTTTTTCCCCTTTGCATTTCACAAACTCCTACCAAGAGTGTCTGACACTTTGCCTTTCAAGGCAGCCTTCTAATTGCTGGTGTAAGTAGAAGGTCAAATGCCCAATCCACATCCTAGCAAAGGTGATAATCTGGGGAGCTCCTCCAGTTTTGGCTGGGAACAGCTGGAGTCTGGGAAAGGGGAACCCGAGGCAAACAGAAGGGAGGAGACAGAGATCCCACAAGACTTTGATATTTTTAGAGGAGCCTTTTAACAGTTTCAGCATCTCCTAGTTTTTTTGCCATTGATTTAATGTGAAATTAGCTCCTGTGCCAAGTACTGGATTTGCAACCAGGACCTGAACTCTGTCCATTCCTGGAGCAGGTGCAGGGGAGCAGCCTGCAGAACATTGGTGCATTTCAGAGTAAAATTGAATAAGAAGCTAATCACAATGGCTGCCTTCTGGCCTGTACTCCAGGGCACCCAGAGCTGTGTGAATGCTGGGGATTCCTACAGCTAAACCAGCAGGTACAGAACGGCCAAGAAACAGTTTTTAACCATGGCAGGAAATAGTTATCTGGAGATGGTGGGCACTGGGGAGTCATGTCATTGGTCCACAGCTCTCAGTATCCTTTTGAAAATGCTGAATCATGGATTTTTATTATTTTTTTTCCCCCAAAGCAATGTAGTAATTTTGTTTTAAAGGTATTCCTAATGTTTATTTACATTTTTCTTCTTACATTCTTCCTCTGCCCAACCTTCTTAGTGATTATAAATGTTCCCCTTTGAAAGTCCAAGTAGCTGTATTCCCTTGAAAAGTGTGGTTTTCTATTTGCTGAAAATTGCAACTGCTACTTCTGCCAGCTCCCAGCACAGTGGTCAAAGACTCTCTACCAGCCTTAGGAGATCTCAGCTAGTTACCTTATGCTGGATACAATATCACGCAGGCCATAAGATACTATTTATAACCACCAGACATCCAGGGATGTTTTTATTAAGCTGTGCCATACTTCCAGCAGGTATTTCACAAGCCAGCTGGCTTCTTATAAACCCTGCTCTTAAAATCATAGAATCATTTAGGTTGGAAAAGACCTTTAAGACCATCCAGTCCAATCCTCTTCTTTCCATACATCCCAGGTAGGTCTTTCAAGAGCTTCTTGTTTCCTTTTGTACTTCAAGGTCCATGCAATTCCCGATTGTCAGAAACACAGCAGGGAGAAGCAGGACATGCAGCACATGCCTGCAGGCCACCAGCACACTTCCCAAGCAGGCACAGCTACTGGATTTAAATCCAGACCAACCATCCTGGGCAGTGTAAAGCCCTGCCCAGCCTCTAGCAGGGCTGGAAGGCAGCAGTGCCCACCCAGCCCCTCCTCGACAGCTGGAGGAGGTCAGAAGAGTTGTCACCTCCCCACCTTCAGGTGGCATTAGGTATGTTAATCTGCAAAGCCATCCTAATTGCTCAGCAATAATTGAAAGCAAAGGTGGCTGTGAGGTGGCTACGTTCACTGACTAGTGAAGTCTTTAACATCTCTGGTTAAACGTTTTGGAGGAGTCTCTTAAGATTTAAAAATAGCACCTTCCTGAGAGCAGGCATGGCCTCAAACAAACCTTTGAAATGTCAACATTCTCCAGGGAGCACAATCTCAGATAAGAATGAATTTTCAGGTGGATCCAAATGATTAATTTGGGCTGTTTCTGGGCTAGGCAGAATGATGGGAACGTGACCTAATATCCCTATTCTGCAGCAGCACCATGTCAGGTACGTTCAAAGGGCTGAGGGTTTCATCAGTGCTGCTGAAACTGGACACATCCTCCACTGTTAGTTCAGTGCCACCTACAGTAGCAAGTGCAGAAGCTGTCAGACTGGCAAAGCCCAGGAAAGAAGTTCCTGCACACTCGAGTGAAGTGGTGTTTAAACACTGAAGTGGCTTTTTAGTACCTCATTTATTTGTCCATGCTGCAGAGGACTTTGTAGGCAAGGAAAATGGGAAAGGAGCCTTCTGGTTGAAGGCTGTCAGCTGCTGCTCTGTGTGTCTGCTGGGGATGGTCTTTCTAAGCATCCACAAGTTATTTCTCTTTATGACCTGCTCTATTCCCTGCTAATTTTTTGGATACTGTATGTACTTAACATTTCTTTCCAGGGTATAGATGAATCTGTATGAGGTGAGGACAAGCCCTCCCTCAGGTTTGTGCCAGTGTCTTTGCTAATTAATTTTTTCAGGCAGTAACTCTGAAATGCAAGAGAAGCACAAGCCAGTGCTCTAGATCTTATAGATGTTTGAAATAAATGCATTTAAAATGACACTTCAGAAGAATTCTGTAAGTCACACCACTTGCTTGTTGGGGAAGTGTTTGTGTAGGAGCATGAACCTTTTCCCTGGAAAGATCTTCACGGCTTTAGTACATTTACAACCAGAAACATTTTTGAAACCCAAAGCTGTGTTAACACTTAGAAAAAAGAAATATAGAGGCAGGGGTACTGCAAACTCTGCATTATTATTCTGGACTAGAAAGATCACCTATATTCTGAGGCCATTCCATCCTAAAGAAATGGTCCATACTACAAACTTAACAGTTCACATTCTTATTTGTTCACTGCTTTCTTTTCTTGCCCAAATCCTTCAGGAAGCTTCAAGCGCTTCATCTGCTTTTTGCTGTTCTGTTGAAGGATCAGTCCCAGTCCTGTTTGTTATCCAGCTGTTTTCTGAAGGACACCCTGGGAACAGGTGAGAGTCCAGCCTTGCCAGCGAGCGCCTGCACAGCTCTCCAGACACAACATTGCTGTAGGCCAGCCCTTTATCTCGGATATCCCACAGCAAGTGCTTGCTCCCATTTAGCTCATCAGGAGCTAAACAATTCCCAAATAAATATGCTGAAGTCCAGAGCTGGTTCGAGCTATTACAACACAGATGTGGGGCATTTCTTTTAATTCTGGCACTGCTGAAGACACGGTTGATCAATAAAATGCTTGGTGCTACTATTAGCTTAAAATATCCCAGTTCCCTTTCACCAGGCAGTGTTTATCCCCTACCCCATGTACTGCTACTTCAGCTGTGCTGGCACGAATTTGTCAGAGCCACACTACACACCCCAGCAGGGAAGGGATCTAGTTTAACCAGGAACCCACAACAACAACAAAAGGCAAATAGGTGACCCATAGGGTAACTTGGAAATGGTGCATTGGCACAAACAAAGCAAGAACATAATTGCAGCAAGGAGAAATAACTTAGGAGTAAAAGTTGCTACCAAAACATGTCATTACATTAGCCCATTCTCTTTTAGCCACGCTCTTCTTGCCATGCTCTAGAGGAGCTTGAGTGTATTCATAGAGCTGAGGGCTCTTCTGACTCACACAATGTACGTGTGTTTATGAGCAATAAATAAGCACACCAAAGATTTACCCCCCAAGAGGAACTGCTGCCAGTGTGTAACATTTCCATTTACACCAGCAAAGCTTCATTATGTTGAGGTGACCTCCCAGGTACCCTCCATTCCAGTTTTCTAATGAAACTTACTCAGTAAACAAAATCATTTCCTTTCTACCCAGCCTCCACTTGTCCACCATGAGATATGATTTGCAAAGCCTCAATGTCTCTTTCCTCTCCCCTCCCCCTTTTTTCCCAAGATTTCCAAGACTCTCTTATAGATTAAAATGACAGACACTTCAAGTGCTTTACTGCCACCAAACAGCTTCTTACCTACTATAAGTAGGTACATTGGCTGCACTTAAGTTACTGCTGATCATATAAACCAGATTTTATTAAAGATAAGCTGTAAAACCCTCAGAACATTGCTTTTGGACCCTATATGTAGGTAAACAGAGCTGTTTAAATGGGCTTTAACAATTTAGCCCTCAAGTGCCCTGATTTATGTTTTCAGAACAGTGCCAGTGGGATCCACAGGTGCTGGGTTGTTGTACAAGGGTATAATTACTGCAAATATCTGCCCATCCTTTCATAACTGCTTGGAATGCTAACAAAGCTTATCTGGTGGATGTGAATTTAGAAGTTGTGGATACGCTGCTGAAAAGATACCAAGGACTTACTTAACCACATGAAATATGATTGTAAATAGTCTCAAATCCATTGTGCAGGTAGAACGGCAACAGTGCACGCGGTGTTTTTGATTTGCCTAGACTTCAGCTGCAGCATCAGAAACAAATCCCCCACTTCCCAATTCCCACCCCTGTCCTCAGTAGGGCCAAGCCTTGTCTCCTACCAATCAGGATCTCTACAGAACAACAAAAGACTTGCCTCCTGGCCGGTTGCCGGGGGTAGTGTGGAGGGGGAACCAGCGAGGCCGGTGCAGGCAGCTCAGACCCGCAGCGACACCTGCTGACATGACCCCCTGCCCCCGAATCCGCACCGGGAAAGGGACACAAACCTGCGGGGCAGTGAGCCTTCCAACGTGGCTTTACACCAAAGCCTGCCTGGGAAGGTAGCCTTGGATAAACTGGCAGGTTAAGCAGCGTTTTAGAGCAGCTGTGCCAACACGACTGACCCAACAACTTGCCTGGAGAGTTTGACAACAATAAATCCTTGACATTAACACCCTCTCTCCGCCCAAAACTTCCAAGGATAAACAAAACCACTTCTGAGGAGAAAGCTTGTGAGATCACAAAACTGGCCAAAATACCAGATACAAACTGCTCATGCCAGAAACACCAACTACTACATGAGTGAACTGATTTCCTGACATTTGCAGCCCACTTCCTACCACTATTGCAATTTAAGACTTTGAGCCAAACTTTAAAAGAGATAAACGGACAGTAGGATATGCGAACAGGAGAGATAATTTTTAATTTTTCAAGCATCTCTACAAGAAAATCTGATAAGCAGATCATAAACATGAAATTCTCCAGCATAGAGTGGTAAAATCTGAAATCTGAGGCAGTGAACCAAACACTTTTTAAAGGCCTCTCCAAGCAGAGCAGCAGCAGCTGCAATCCCCCCAGTTACACCAGTGCTTCCAGCACCACCTCACAGGGGAACTCCCAGCACCCAGACTACAGATGCTGCTCTGGGATAAAGCACCACCACTGTGGATATTTAAGTCCTTGGGAGACTATTCCATTGTTTTTACGATAGGAAAATAATTTTAAAATGCATCCTACATTTCCCATTCAGCTTCAGATGATCACTCTGTACTTCTAATGCATTCAGCAGCCAGCAAACATACTTTATTCTTTTTAATTTCTTAAAGATGTGATTCTCTTTTTTTTCCCCTCACATACTTTTCCAGGCCAAAATAAGTAAATACCTTTATTTAACTTCTAAAAGAAATACACATATTAATAATTTACATCATACTGATACCTGACATACCTCAGAAACTCACAGAACAGTGTATTTATTTATACTGACCTCATCCATATAAAAATTTATTTAAATAAACTTCAGCTTCTCAGCCTGGATCGTAAGTTCAATGTTCCTCATTTGACACTTGTAACTGTGCTAACTGGAATACACATTAAAGAAGATTCAATATAAAGCTAAGAAAGGATTGCTGTTTTTCTTAAAACAGGTGATGACAGTGTCATACAACCATTTTCCAGTAAACATTCAGGTTATTTCTTTCCATATACTGAGAGTTTGTTCTGCCTGTTGCCTTAAGACTTGTTACAAATTTACAAATTTGTAAAGCTTACCAAAAGACAGTAGTTTCAGTCCTTTAATATTGAACATATTGCACGTGTAACTAACTGGCTATCTAGCAACTTACTTGGTGTTACACTCAAACTTCATTAAGAATAGAAACAAAACACTATCCAGGGATAACAAAGAATTACACGTGGCAGTACAGAATGAAAAAATACTAAGAAAAAATCAAAAGCACAGAGATACAAAATCAATTTTTGGAAAAAAAAAAAATCACTTTTTTTTCCCTTTAGCGGGCTTTGCAAACAAGGCAGGATCAATCTGGTCTCTGGACAGACCTCTCACTGAAAAAAGCCTTGCTGCTCTTTCCTTTAAAGTGCCTCCACATTTCAGTCCTAAAGACATCAATTCCATCTTCAGTTTGTCTAAACCCAGGGCTTCCATTTCAGCAGCAGAGCTGAATGCCAGTAGGTCTATTGGCTCCATCTCCTGCAAAGAGAAAAACATCCCATCAGACATTATTATTTTCTTCCTGATTCAGGGGAAGAGAAACAAGCATAGACAGAACGCTTCATTTTACAGAAGGCCTTCAATGAGGATTATCTCAAACTCCTAATTACTTAAAGTTGAGCAATGTCTCAATATGTATTATGTTGGATATTCTGATTATTAGCACTACTTATGTTACCCAGGCAAAGCCTCACTGCATCACGCACAAGCAAATTGAAGCTAGCTAGCAGCTTAATTGTAAACCACACGAATCTTAGCAGAGATAACACACCCAAGAGCAGGGTGAATGCTCAGGTGAGCTTTGCACCTGGTGTCCAACTGTGATGCTACAATTCTCCTCCTCTCAATGCCTCTGCCAGCTAGTTAAAGTCTTGCTCTAACATGTCCAGACAAGCTGCAGATATGCTTGGGCTTGCAACATCTGCAGCCTCCAAGACAGAAGCACTGGTCGTTTAAAATTATATCAAGACCACTGAACTTTTAAAGTTATTCCATAAGAATGAACACATTCTACTTGCAATAGAGAAATGCTAAAAACATAAAATAAAAAAATTAAGCAGCAGTATTTAATCCTATTCCTCTGGAGATTAAATAGTTGGCACTGGTTTTGCCCCCAAGGAAGTTAAGTACTCCCAAGAAAACAGAATTAAAAACAAAAGCCCACTACCTCACCTAATCGTGCAGCAGCTTAACCTTGGCTTCCAGAGGCATGGCAAAGCTAACAGCCCCTCTTTAGCCAGATGTAGAATATGACTAATATACTCCCAGTAGTAGCAGGAAGGAGGATGAATAGTTATTGCTAGTGGAGTTACACTGTAATTATAGAAACAGATATAAAGGCACTCTCTTTTTAGTAAGATTAACCGAAAAGCAAGTTCCAAGGGTCACATCTCATCCTTCCACAGGAAAATGGATTAAAATTTCATCTTAAAAGGAAATTAGTATATTTACAGAATACTTGAGGGTGAAAAGATTCTCTATAGATTGTCTAGTCGAAGACCAGTGCCATGTCCGCAAAGGAACACAGATAAAGACTGGATAATTCAAATGCTGGAATTTACTAATACACTAAGCACTAACACTAAACATTTAACACACTAAAAAGGACATAAAAATCTAAGCCCATTTCGTTTGATACTTAAAAGCATATAATAGTCTTACAACACAGACCATGATGAAGTTATCAAAGACTCCAGAGCAAGTAACAGCAGCAGTGGGAATGAGACCCCTCTGTTATGAGCTCAGCAAAAACAATTAATGCTAGCAAAATTAGAACCTTTGTCCTGCTAGACATACAAAAAAAAAAGACTGGTTGCCTCATTATTCTCTAAAACAAAAAAATTCATCAAGGACTATTATAAAAATATTTCCACCTGCAATAACAATCCGCCACAGCATTGGTGGAGTTTCCTGTTCTAGGAATAGACAGTCTCACAAATACCGAGCAAAAGGTAAACAGTGAAGGATGGTAAACATCCTGTTTAAAATTTGCCAGCTCTAATAATACAGTAGATGACAAAGTTCTAATTTATCAGATTATACCCTTGGTCTTTTTTTCATTTAACTATACTGAAGTTTCCCTTATCAGAATTCAGTCATTGGCAGCGGCAGCTGCTGGTAGATTTTCTGCTCAAGTTGAAAAGACAAAAAATCCAAGCAACTCCCTGGCCCAAAAAAGAAAGCCACATTTTGGTTTATTGCTAGAATATGCCTAGATTCTTTACCCCTAAAAATTTTTTATATTAAGCAAGAGGCAATGAAGCACAATTCCAAGGAGAACTGGCACCTTTTACTGCCAAATACTAGTTGAGCTTTCACCAGGAAAAGCTACGCTCTTCTCTTAGCTAAAGACCCATTCAAAGCCTCTCCAGGAAAAGAATCTCAGCCATCCTCCTGTCAATCACCAGAGGAGGAAGCTCATGGTCTGCCATGCTGCTGATCCAGCTGAGGGCTGTGACATCAATCCAGACTGCCTGCAGAGGTAAGTGTGGCAACAGTACAGACCTGTTTTCACCACAGATATACCAGATGATCAATTTTAAAACCATTCTTCCACCCTCCTGTGCAATTCAGATGAAGCCCATCATTTATACTAATCCTGGCTCTCTAATGAAGGAGCTGCTGCTTTCAGACTTTCCATGGTCAATGAAGAACTGAAGTTCGTGGCACATTCCAAGAGTTCTCTATGAACTAGACTCAAGGCTTTATAATAAAAACTAAGAAAGACTGATCAGCTGATTCATTTAGAGGGCATCTACTTGGAACAACTTTCAATTTAAACATTGAGGTCAATCATAAACATTAAGGTCAAATTATGCTATAAGTAAGATTAGTCACATTGGACAGTCTTTGGTAATGTGTCCAAAAGTATTGATAAGTCTCTCATCCTACAGAAGGATTTTATTTTCCTTTTTCCCCTCCTCAATGAAGAATTTTGTATCCAGAGTGTATCAATTTATGAAAAACAAAAAACCAAAACAAAACAACCCCAAGAGAAATAGATCTCACAGAATCACAGAGTGGTAAGGGTTGGAAGGGACCTCTGAAGATCAGTCCAACCCCCCTGCTAGAGCAGGATCCTGAGTAGATCACACAGGAACACATCCAGATGGATTTAAAATGTCTCCAGAGTTAGAGATTCCACAACCTTTCTGGGCAGCCTGTTCCTGTGCCCTGTTACCCCCTCAGAAAAGACAATACCAGATGGCCAAGGGCAATTGCACCTTAGTAGGCACTCCAGAGTATCAAAATCTTAATCTTATAAAAGCCCTTCCTTGACCCATTCTACTTGGCATATCTCAAGACAATGCTCCCATACTATAATTCAAGTTTCTCCCTGGAGACACTGTCAACCAAGAGCCTTCTTTGGCTGCAGTTCCATTAACTTGCTACACTCTATTTTCTCAAGTTGTATGACACATCTTCAGTTAAACTGTTCTTCTTTCGAACCCTGGGATTTTTAGTGCTCTAAATCAAATTTGGGAGATTCTACTAGTGTCTTAGGAAGACTACAATTCTAATTCAAGCACATACATCTAATGCATTGAAGTCATAGGGTACAAATCCTTTCCCCTCTTCTGTGATCCACAAAGGGAAAAGTGGATTGCTGAAAAAAAAGACATCACGTTTTGTACTGCTTCATACTTACTGGGCTCTGCAACTGGTTTGTTTCCTGTGCCTTAGAAGATACATTTTCTTGCTCCTCTTCTTTCAGAGCTTGGGTTACTTCATTCTTTTCTTGAGCCTCTTCCTTCAAGGGCTCTGTCTTTTCACTGTTTTCTTCAGCTGGAATTTCAGTTTGCCCACCCGTGGATGTCTCTCCTTGCAGATCTCTTCCAGAACTTTCTGGCTGCTCCAGTGGTTTCTCAGTTGCACTGGTACCTGGACTATCCTCTGCTGAATTCACAGAGCTGCTTGAACATTCATTTGAATTTCCAGCACTTTCATTATATCTGCTGCCTGATGGACAACTTCCATCAGATGCATGAGGAGAATCTTCTTCACTGTCATCCGAACACTCTGAACTGTCAGTATCATCCAATCCT
The DNA here is from genome assembly GCA_013401335.1 of Brachypteracias leptosomus. Taxonomy (NCBI): domain Eukaryota; kingdom Metazoa; phylum Chordata; class Aves; order Coraciiformes; family Brachypteraciidae; genus Brachypteracias; species Brachypteracias leptosomus. The sequence goes on from VYZX01030625.1 coordinate 170,090, forward strand.
TCCAACCCCAGCCTGGCACAAGCAGCAAGTTACAAATTAATATTCACCCATTTAAACATTTTTTTAAAGTAAGTTCTTTTTACTGGCACATTTCTTTCCAAAACCCACTTCAGAGAAACACAGTGTACTCTAGCAGCTATTTAAGACAGTTCAATAAATTGAAGAGCTGCTAATATTGAACAGGACTCAACAAACCCCCACAACAGGCATCTCTTTACAGCATTCCCAGTATGGAAATCTGTGCTACCTATTGCTATACCAAACACCACCGGAATCACTAAGACTTCTCTTTCATGTTACTTTAGGTGAAAGATGCCAGGGAAAAAAACCCCAAAGTTTAAGTTCATTGTAAATGGAAGTAGTAGAACATAACCATATTAGAAGTGGGGAAAGAAACAGGTTTGTCTATTTTTGCAAATAAAGCTTGTCTGCTCCAATGGGGACAGAATTACATGAAAGCAGCAACATTTACTTTCAATTCTCCAACTTAATCAGTTCCATTTTCATATTCCTATTTGTATCTACATCTCAGATTAGATGTTGCTTACTTGTATGTACCTGACCCTTCCTCCTGGTCAAGACTTAATACTTGAGTGTAAAAACAAGGCATAACACTTACCAAAAACATTTTCTTTTTCGAGATTTTGCTCCATTCTTTCCAGATTCACCCGGACGCTTCCGACTAACGCCACTTTCTGGTGACACTACTTTGCTTGAACTAGCCTGCAATCCTTCAAAACAAAGTTAAAAATCAACTTCATCAGGTCATAATTCATCTATGTTGCAAATTCTACTTATCTTTCATTTCAGATGCAATTTAAAACACCAACTTGAAAATAATAGCTACTCATGAACATTTAGGTAGACTCAAAGCTTCAAAATAAACTCAGTAGGAGTAAAAGCTTTCTTATGCTACTTTACTAATGCACAGTCAATTAAAATTGGATTCCTAAACTGAACTCTCAGATTCCACATCCCATTTATCCTCAAGTTTCACTATCAAGCTGCCAGCAAAGGAAGAATTCATAGATAAATAAAATAACTAAAAAGAACAGTAAGTGAAACAAGGTATTTGTAGTTGGATTCAACTTCTAGTTTTTATGTAAGACCTGTTTGTATTTTATCATTTCACTGAAAACCATTATGTAATTCTTACAGCTGAACTAGCAACACTACCTTTGCAGAATTTTGCTTTTATTAAGAGCCAACACTGGAGCACAGGAAGATGAAGCATCACTTGTGTTATGCTCTTCATGCAAAAAAAGAAGCAGCAGCCAAAGAGGAAAAATTAAAGCCAACATTTTACTGGAATTTAAAATTTCATTCAATTGAAAGAACTACTGTCAGAAATTTAATTTTTTTTTTAAATTTTCATACTGGAGCAAGACCTTTATTTTTGGAGGAGAGAAAGTGAGGTTGAAGCGCAATACCTTTAAGGACTGAATCCTCCAGCCGCTCAGCCATCTCATGACACTGCTGCTGGTAGTCAGGGTTGGTGAAGCAGTGCTTTGGCTCCGCCAGCTTCCGCTGCAGCCGTTCCAAGCGCCTTTGCTCTTTCTCTGCCTCTCTTTCTGCTTGCTGCTTCACCCACTCGGCCATCCTGCACAGGACAGGACCATGAAAATCAGAGTGTTTCCAGCATTTAATGTTTTTTCTTTGCAATTACCAAATGCTTCAACCGCCTGCTAAGGTGGGAGATAATGGGAAAAGACAACTAACAACATGCCGAGGAATTAGTGAAGGGATATAGAGAGATTCTGCTACATAGAAGAGAGTAAAATTTATTTGGAAGCCAGGAACAGCAATAAGGTCACATGTCCCAAATATCATGGTCTTGCAGCTTCAGAGACAACTGTGAGAATTCCAGATGAGAAATCTGAGAGGTGCAGAACAGTCTCTCAGAAGCAGGCTGAGGTACAATCACATCTATTTTGTAATAATTATAGTTAGAAGAATCCTGTTGGTTTCCAGTCCATCTGTGCTTAAGGTACCACTTTTGCTCTTTTTAGTATTCAAAATAAAATTTGGTTCCTACAACAGCCTGTCATTTGACTTCTTTTGGTAACAGTGAACTACATGGTCAGTTTGTTTTATAATTCCAGCTTCTAAGAAAATGCCTTACGCTTTTTCGTGGTTGACATCTCGAAGTCTCCTTCCACTGAGGTCCCGACAAGCCTCTCTATTTGTCGTCTTTTCAATCTGAGCACCAAGTGCTCGCAGCATAGATCCGAACCCTAAGAAAAGAGCAAAAAGAATTAGCTAGACAGAAACAAACAGAGATGAGCTAGTACACAGCCAAAGAATTAATTATGGTAAAAGAATACAGTGAATTCAACACTTTCCTCTCCGTCAGTGCAAGTGAAATAACGGGCAAGTTGAAAGTTGCCAGATGTTGTAGAACTGTCATTAGGTGAAACAAAGGCAAAAAAGGTATCCAGTATTTACCACTTATCTTGTTTTGGTGCTCCTGATATCACTCCAGACGGACTCCAGATTTACTAGAACCTGTGCAGCACTTCTAACATGAAAGCCTATTTCTGGACTACCTCAGCAAAATAGTTTGAAACCTTTTTCATCTCAAGATAACATTTTGGGTCCTTTCTAATTCAGTCAAGATATACCTCCCCCTTGAGCCCCTTTAGCCCCCATCAAACTTAAATCCCCTTTTAAAAATCTAATAAAAAATAAATTCTTGAGGAGATAGCTGTTTTAATCAAGGTGATCATGATGTACAATGGGATGCTGGAGAGCCCCCCCCCAAACAGATTTCTATAAACTCCTCAGCTACTAATTACTCATAACCAAGAAAGCACATTTCTCTCACTCAGTCCCACCTTATGTTGTCTCCAGCTGGAGAAAGACACTTGTTCAACCACCTCAAAGAAATACTGTGTGGATTAATATTAATAGAACCCTTTGAGCAATCTGAAAATGCCAGGCACTTGTTTTTTAACTAGAAGGTGAACAAATCTACACTTTTCAATGCCCCAAAAGTACCTTTATGGAGCATTACAAGCAGGAGCAAATCCATACAGCCCACCATATCACAAGGCAGAAAAAGTATTGTGTTTGGCTAATAAAACCAACTCCTGCCATTAGCAAGAATTCTTATTAGTTCATGAAACACACTATTGAATTTTATGTTCTGAAGAATGTGGACCCAGCTGCTAGACCTAGCCAAGCATGTGACCAAAAACCAACAGCAACAAAGCATTCACTAAGGACGCAGGTGCTGAATTAGGTCTGATAATAAAATGCTCAGTTCTCTTCTAAGCCTGCATAATCTGTACTCCTTGGAGATCACAGTGAGTGTCAATAGCTCTTATCTGTGTGTGTTTGTCTGTTTTTATCAGGCTTCTTAGTGCAACAGCTGGAAAATTCTGAGAACTGGATTCAAAAAGCAAAAATATCAACTCCAGTTACACTCAAATACTCTGCTAAACTTGCTTCATACTTCATGTTCCATTTTAGGGAATGCTCACATTGTTGGCAGCTGCATCACTTTATACAATTAATATGCATCTTCAGTAACAGTTAAAATATTTTGTCAATATAAGGAGTGTCTCTTAGATTGAATTTAGTTCTTAGGCTACTGAAATGCTGGCATTTAATTTTTTTTTTTTCAAATAAGAGGAGATAAAATCAATTAGGTCATACAACATACTGAAATCACAGACTATCTGTACCTGGAATATTTGTCCTAAACAAACACTAATTAAACTTAGGAGTCTAAGAAGCCAGGTGCTTTTAAACACAATTGCCGTTCTGAAGTCACTTTGATGTATGTTACAGATGACTACGAGTAGAGCTAAGCTGATCAGGGATGTGAAGAAGAGCTGTGCCAGCAAAGCTGTTAGCCGAACTGCAGCTGCCCTGGTCAGTTCTCAGCTTTGCACACAGACACTGGTTTCAGCTCACAGACATGATATCACAGTCATCCACATTAAAAAGAGATGTGCTAATAAATTAGGATTGCTGCTGGTTGTGTGGACTACAGTGTGATAAAAGTTATTTAATCTAATAATGTAATCAACATAAAACAGTTAATTAACAAACCTCCTTTTCCACCACAAAGTCTGGGTTCCAGACTATAAACAGCTCCATCCTGCAGCTCATCGTCATCATTAACCAGTCGCCCGTTGCATTTCACGTACAAGCTTTCCTCAGGAATATTCTAAAAAAAAAAAAACCAGCAAAATTTAGTCATAGAATCAACCGAGAATGAAAACATTCAGAGAAAGTGAATCATTAAGAAATAATGTTTCCTTCCTATAGGAACAGTGAGGAAGCAAACATCAATCTTAAAAGCATAAACATTCTCTTTGGTGCTTGTTTTAATGCCTGCTTACTCAAGCACTAAACCAGCTTGCAAAGACAGGTGGGGAAGAGCCTGCTACGGGAAAACTTACACTTAGGATTCAAACACTGTATGAAGAGCAAACAAAAGCTATGGGTTTTCAACTGTAAAGAATTCTAAATTTATATATTTCATATATGTATATAAAATATGTATGAGCCAAGAGAACTCTGATAACGAAGCCTCCTGCTCAGCTAAGCAACAACAACGAGAAGAAACGTGCCCAGAACCGCGACCTGCGACCACCCATCAATGGCCCAGCCACCGGGGAGAGGCCGAAGGGATTAGGGCAGACACGCGGCCTGCCAGCCGCCGGCACCGGGAGCTCGGCACCCTCACCCCCAAGGCCTGAGGGGTCGCTGGGCCCTCACTCGCCTCACCCCCCCAGGCCTGAGGGGACGCGGGGCCCTCACTCCTCTCACCCTCAAGGCCTGAGGGGACGCGGGACGCCGCCCCCCACCGCCGCCACTCACTCACCAGCTCCCGAGCGCGGTGGCGGAGCAAGCTACGCACGGAGCTGCCGCCAAGGGGCGGCGGGTAAAGCCGCACCCGCGGAGCCAGCGGGTCCCGCAGCAGCAGCGCCATCGCTTCCGCCAGCAACTGCCGCGCGCGTGCGCCTGTGACGACAACAGCGCGCGGTCATGTGACGCAGGAGCAGGGAGAGGAGGGGCGGAGCGGGCGAGGCTGGCGGGAGGTGGTAACGGTCGTTCTTCCTCAGCGCTTTCCCGCCTCTCCACCCTACCTCAGCCGCCGCCTCAGCCCCTGCAAACCTCTCTATATCACATTGTAAGCTTTGGAGGTAGTCTGACGTTTCGGTCCTCTTAGGTCAAATTTACCATGTTTAGACATGTAAGGTTAAATGGGAAATCCGGGTATTTTTAGCGGTCGGTCTTGGGAGTGAAAACATTGGGGCCAGCACTGTCCTTAGCTAGGAGGGAATAGATTTGATTGTACCTGTTGGAGAGGTTTCCAGAGGAGGGCACGAATATGATCGGGAGGCTGGAATGCCTCTCCTACAAGGACAGGCTGAGAGAGTTGGGGTTGTTCAGCCTGTAGAAGAGGAGCTCTGGGTAGACCTTATTGTGGCCTTCCAGTATCTGAAGGGGTCTACAAGAAAGCTGGGGAGGAAATATTTTCAAGGGCTTGCAGTGGTAGAATGAGGGGTAATGAGTTCAAACTGGAAGATGGTAGATTTAGATTAGAAATTTGAAAGAAGGTCTTCACTCTGGGGGTGATGAGTCACTGGAACAGGTTTCCCAGGGAAGTTGTGGATGCCCCATCACTGGATATGTTCAAGGCCAGGATGGATGGGGCTTTGAGCAACCTGGTCTAGTGAGAGATGTCCCTGCCCATGACAGGGGGTTGGAACTAGATGATCTTTGAGGTTCCTTCCAACCCAAACCATTTTATGATTCTATCATACCATATAGAGTTACACATAGTGTCCTGGTATTTTAGGAAGTGTCCCTGAGCACCATTTGTCTGGAACTCGGAGAAATGTCCGTGTCTCCCAGCCCAAGTGATACGAGAAGCCATCCAGGGAAGCAGTTTATGTCCTTTATCTTTTCTTTACAAGACAGCCCTGTCATTCTAATTCAGAAAGCTATGTGAAGCATACTGGGTTGTAAAGGTTTTTTACAACCTGTCAGGTCAACTCTGTGAACGTGTAGCAGCAGGCAAAATGGACCATGGCTCCAAACATGCTTGTATGCTCTGCTGTTTTAGTAGTAGTGGCAGCAGCATAAGAATGGAAATACTCATACCACCTCAGGCGTCTGGGAAGGGGCAAGTGCAGACACTGCGGAGCACTGCAAGTGTAAGAAACATGCAGTTGTTACTTGCCCCTTCAAAAATGATGCAAACCTCGTGTAAGGACTTGCAGGATGATGGACTCTGTCCCTATGGCTTCTTTGTCCTGCTACATGCATTTTAGTATACAGGTGGGGAGAGGCCCTGATATTTGGAATAGATTTGGTTACAATCACATAAAATGTTTTTAAATCAGGGTGAAAGTTGAGCTGGACCAGGAGGCTATGCTCAGTTCATGATATGCAATAACTACCCGTAAGCAGGAGACTGAAGAATTGGTTAGAAGAAAAAGCACAACTCCCCGGGAAAGGACACATACAGAGGTATGATGGTGATCCAGACAGTGTAACTGTTGCATTCTTTGGTGGCTTCAAATCTCCTCCATATCTTCAACATAACCATCCAGATAGAAGGTATTTGAAGGTAGGTTACTGTCTCTGGTGGGAACTGTTGCAAACATTGGCAGATGTGGTTGGGCTGCCCTGAGATCCACGATGCAATACACCTCTCACCTTATCTCCAAATAATGACATTACCTGCAGTGACGTTTTGTTTAGTAACAACACGGGCAAGGTTCTCAGCATAACCTGCCCACTTCAGCTCTGCCAACACCCAAGGGGTCTCCCCTGTCAATGTGGCACCTGGCACCCTGAAAAACCCCTGTTAGCAAGTGAGATGGAAGCCTGTGGCTAAATTCAGATCTTAATCATTGGCACTGCTTTAAAAAGATGGGGCTTGTATCTGAGCTGCTTGGCTGCTACAGAAAGTTTGCTGCTGTGGCTGTCCCCCCTGGTTTTGCTTGCAGAATTGCTGTGCTGCTCAGCCAGGCCTATGAGGGCATGGATAGGTAGCTCTTGGGCCTGGCTGTCTTAAGTTGATGTGGTAAAAAAGGAGGAACCTGGGAAGCAAAGAGGCAGAGAGGTGATGTGACCCAGAAGTGGGGACTTCACGTGCAAATGTAAACAAATTAATAGTAATTTGATTAATGGGATCTCCCAATGGGCTTGTCTTGGCCAACTCACAAATCAAATTTCACTCACCCTTTCTTGTTATATTTATTTTAGCTAAAATGCTTTCACAAGGCATTTTGACCCAGTCTAGATAATCCCTTACTGATTATCTATAACAGATTTATATTTCCAAATTATGTGTTATATTGCCACAGTGCAACCATTCAAACCTGATGTCTGTGTAGCCTGGAAAAGCTGTGGTTATTTTGTGCTGGATTGTGCCCAAATTCGGGTTGATGTTGTATTTTAAGTCACATGGTACTGTTTGTTTCATTTATTACCACATACCATGTCTTTGGAATGCCACCTGATGTTAAATGCCACTAGATTTGGGGGTATTTTTATTCATATGCAGCATCTGATTGAAATGTACCTGGCAATATATGAGGTATGCACGTATACATATGCAGATGAATAAGTATTTTCTTAGATCTGTGGGACTTCAGTTGCATTCCAAAGGCATGATTCATTTCCTTCTTTGAAACTGGCTATTGGTACTGAGGGTGTGGAACTTGCCAGTACAGGCCAAAGAGGCAGAGTTGTCCAGGGAAGAGTTGGGCCACAGGACTGTCCAGTGGATGTCCTGAATCAGTGTAACTCACAGGTTGTTTGATCCACATCTTCTCTGAATGTTCTGTGCTACTCTTGGGTCTGTGCTGATGAATTCCGGGCCCTAGTGAGCACGGACTGAATTATAGTTTCCCGCTAAGGAGTACCTTAGCTAACACAGCTGCCATAATAGGGAAAAGAGGTGTGTATCTATGACAGCTGTCATTCATAACTGACGCCTGGGTTCTGCCTGCAGATACATGCTATAGTTGTGATACACCTGTGAGCATGAGAGCTGACAGCAGTAGAGTCATACTGGTAGAAATCAGGCCCTTTGTAGATCATACATTGCTACCTCATAGGTAGTTTGGGGCTACTAAAGCCACTGTCACTTCTGGGTGGCCGTACCTCAGTGACTCCCATAGGTCCTTGCACATAGTCAGGCTACAAGCAAGTGACATCTAATAGGCAGAGGAGTAGTTTTCTTTCAGCTTGGTCCTACAGCAGTGCTAGGTCTATAGTCCCTGTTCTCATGGTTTATGCAGTGGTGTTTAGCTGATGCCACCTTAATGTCAATGGGCGAGTGTTCCTGTGTCTCTGGTTCTTGATTACACTTCTATTCCTAGAACTCATTGCCTTGCTCCTCACAACTAAGTCGAAATAAGTCCATAAGGCTGTTAATGATAATTTCCCATTTGAAATGTATTTTATTTGAAATGTTATTCCCTTGGTAAAACAATGATAGGTTTCTGATTCTGCAGTGGTGTTTTAGACTTAATTAATAAATCATGCTTGCCACTTTTCATTTAAAAAGGATTTTACAGACATAATTAATTAAACCTGGCAGCATCCTTGTGGGATAAGTAAGTACTCCGACTTCTTAAATAGTGACACTTGGGCAAACTGTTTATGCTACTTTCTCAAGTCAGTGGAAGGACCAAAACTAGGATTTTAAAATTCCTGCTATCTTGACATAATTTCAGAGCTGAGACTACCATCCTTTTCTTATTCTGACATCCATGAGTGTGATTCCCAAGTTACTGGGTGTGGTTCTGTGGCCTATAATATGTAGTGTGTTAGATGAGACTATTACAATATCCCTATCTGTAACTGTCAGATGTGTAACCATCATAATGCTGCTATTCATTGGTTCACCCTTAGAGTTTCCTCCAGTACATTCCATTTTAATAGTACTAGTAGTGCTTTATAGTGCTTAATAATGGTCTGTGAAGACCAAGATCACATCATACAAGACTCTGTAATGAGAGATGGTGTAAAGTACTCATTGGCCTTCTAATATGAAAGATGCTTGTGGGAGGGAAGAACACAAACCCAGTTGCTCACAAGTTACTCAAGAAAGGATGGGTCAAAAGTTCCTCTGGTAAGAATTCAACGTTTCCCACTTCTAAAAGTGTTCCTAGACATAGGCAAGAGAAAGGATGAAAGATACCACTTAAAATATGAAACAGATTTATCCTTTTAGAATATTCTAAGTGTGCAGAGATATTAACAAAGGTAAATTCTGTCCACCAAAGTCACTTCAAGAATTTGAAAACATGTTTTTTAAGAGTGGGTTTTTCCATCTACTAGACAGTCAGTCATGTACTGTCGCATATATGGAGACTGGCTCATCTGGATGTATTTTCTTTTACACTTTAATGGTACCCCAAAGTGTAAGCTGCGGATAATATATTTGCAAGACTTAAATGTGTGACATGCTTTCATGTCATTTTTGCATGGAAAATGAGGACAGGATGAAAAGAAACCTTTGTGTGCATGTTCTTAGGACAACAATTAAGATGCTGTATGACATGAGGGAGCATTTTTTTACGTTGGATACTATGACATCATACTGTTTGACAAAAATGTAATTAAATGTAATGCATCTAAGTTGATATTTGCAAGTGCAGCTTCCTGCCAAATGTCAATAGTTGTCTGATTCAGTTTCTGTGTCACCAGCGCAATGGGTAGAGACAGTGTGTTAAGATACCTGATACTGGGTTGGGAGCAGGTGGGGAAGAAATACAAATGTTATGTTACTTATATTGCCCTTGTATTAATACAACAGCTACTGTTAAATATACTTGTTGTCTCACAGTCAATGCGTAGATATCAATCTCCTAACAAGCCTGTGCTGAATAACTGTATTTTATTCTTCTTAATGTCCATAGTCAGCAGATACTTAGACATAATCAAGATTTTAAAATAGCTGTAAAACTGGTTTTGCCCTCACATTAGTCTCTTTCTTGTGCTTAATACATTTGTCTCCATCCTATGCAAGGATGTTTAAACTGTGAGTCCTTCCAGGAAGGAACATATACTGCTCTGCACATATATATGTATTGAACCTGAGAAACTAAGGTCTCTTTTTGTTTGACCGTAAGTATCGTCAGCACAGTTGGCCTTCTTACTGTTAATAATTTTAAATTTGGCAGCAATCATTTGAGATGAACTGGCTAATTAGACAGGCTTCTAATGCTGTAGAGGTTAATGCTTCAGGTTCTAAGATTTCCTTAACCTTGTGTCTCCTCTGACATACCAGCCATAGTGCTTAGATTGGATCTGTCCTGATTAATTTTAACTGAACACAACTGGAGAGTGGTGAATGGTTTAGTTGTAGTGTACAGTATATTTTATAGGAAAACAATGCCAAAAATAGGTCTCTGTCTCTTTACTTTTGCTCTCCCTGTCATGAAGCTAACTGCTTTTAATTATAGCTTACAGAGACACTGCGCTGAATTACTTAATCTCTGTGTAAGGACTGGATTCTAGTTTCTTAATTGACATCTGAATGTTTGGCAACTTTGCAAAAACCCAAAGCGAAGGGTGAGCGTACAGAACAAGGTGTGTATTATGTGCCTGGCAGACCTCTATTATCTGTCAGACCTCCATGCCTTAAGGTTTTTAAGAAACAGGAGAGAGTGAACATTGAATGCCCTTGCAGTGTGAGCTTTTGATCCCATTGTGACACTGTTTACAATTATTTGAAGCTCCTAGACCAAAGTAAGTTATACTGAAATGATCAGCTGAAGAAAAAAAAAAGAAATCAAGGTATCTTCATTTGTTTTTCAACTGAGATGAAAGTTGGTTTGGAAATGTTCCTTGCTAAAACTGAAGTTGTATTTCCAGTAGTTGGGAGGAGCTCTCAAATTACATTACCCCACCCACATCTGCTTGTTTTCGGTTTACCTGGGGAGATTCTACAAAGAACCTGAAGGAGAAAAGGAGAACAGCATAATAGGGAGAGCACACAGGACAAGTCTAAAAAGAAAGAAATCTAGAGCCTCAATTGGGTAGCCCCTCGATTTGGGTTATGTTCAGCAGAGATAGCATGTGGTTAGCAGTCTGTGGCACATTGTGGGTGTTTATAAATCCTGTTTAAAGCAGATCGTGCCACTGATTCGTTCGTCTCTTGACAAAATGTTATGAGTCAGATCTTTGGCTGGTGTAAATTTTCAAAGCCCCATTGGCTTGAGGGAGAAATGTCCAAAAGATCTAGTCTGTAGTGTAGAGAGGCCTCATTCTTCGGGTGCTGTGTTTGATACAGCTTCCTTTAGACTGGATCATGATAAGCCCGACTTACATTCAGACAACATTCATGTAGTAGTAATGTTTATCTCCTTGTGTAGGAATGTTCTGCTACCTTAAAGAGGACCTACAAATAAGTAATAATAGATGCAAGTTTTTATTTGTTTCTCTTTGAAAGAAATGATACAAATAACTTTTAGGGAAGGTGCTTGGTTTTTTTATTGTTTTGTACAGTAAATCTGAGTTGGAAGATACTGACATTGTAACATTACAGGCTTGCATAGCTTTTTGTTGGCTCGATATTGGAATAGTTTTCCATTTTGCTTATACAACATCTTTTTGCATCCATGCAATTGAAAACTGTTGGCATGGTGTTTAAGGAATGTCACTGTTATATTTTGGAGTCCCCTCCAGTGTTTCTTCTAATCCTTTCCAAAATAGAGGTAATTGTGTCATCTATGAGGAATTTGTAATACAGCCTACTATGCCCCTTGAGAATCTTTCTTAAGTCATGTGTATGTGAGGCCTGGAAAAATCATGTCCTCACATGGTTATATTTGAATATTAGCAACATGACAATGATACAGCTGTGCATTTGTTCCTTCATGTTCCTGTCTGACTTGGGCTCTGGCCTAGAAGTGATGTCGGTGTCAGAGTATGTCACATTGCTTTTTTCTCAAAGCAGGGCTATGAAGAAGTCTTGCCAGTGTGTGAAAGACACAACTGGAAAATCTTGTTGATGATAATTCGGGGTTTTTTCTCCCTGTTGTTCTTTTGTAGCAGGAAGTTACAGGAAGAGTTTGTCAGGAGAGGCTTTCATGCCACTCAAACCGTGTCACATGCCTGCAGAACTGGGCAATGGCACCAACGTATGCTCACTGCATGGTTTGTGCGGGTGGCCCTTTACCTGTAAAGGCTCTATAAGTAATCTTGTGGTTCTCATAACTGAGAATCTTAAGTATTCCAGACGTGGCATGACCAATCTTCCTGGTCCTCTCAGGCACATACCATAATTAAGGGCTGCCAGTCAGCCAGCTGGTTCTTCAGTGAGCCAAGGGATAAGGTGCTGTGTGCTTTTTGCAGGTGGGAAATGACAGTGGCTCCCAGGAATGCTCGCTGTCCATTGTGGGTCAGGGCTAGGCTGAAGGGTGTAACTTCGAGATGTAATGAAGTGTGTAATGTCAACTTCAGTAGCATCTGATAAATTAGTCCCTCTCACAATGGGGATTTATCCTACCTAAAAACACAACCCCTCTGTTGGAGTGCCAGCATGGGAACTATGCTTGAAAACCTTGTAGCCCAGGGGAAACACGCTGACAGCCTCTCATCTAGGTCTTTGTTGCTGAGGTTTCAAATGATGTGGCTTCTCTGCCTCTGCTTTGAGATCCATGCTCTGTAGTCCATGTTAAACCAAACTGATGTTCTCCGCTTGTACACTTTAGTAGTGCCAGGACTTAGCGTGCAAAAATTATAGCAAGTCTACACAAAACATAAGGTTCTCCAGAGTCATGCAATGTTGGCACACGCTAAATTTGTGCATTCTCATTTACCTTCTGCTGCTTGCTTGTTCTGATGGGGTTTGAGCTGTTAGGGGATCAAGCTTGTCTCTGTAAGCACAACTGCCTGACACTTTCTTTAGAATTCAAAACCAAAAGATGAGATTTTAATGTTATCACCTGTCTGCAGGGATTTGGGGCTTTTACTAAAACTCCCCAAACTCACTGTAAAACCTCAGAGGGAATTTTGTCAGCAACCAACTAAGACATACAAGTCAGATGGGAAGAACTAATGCTGCTTGAGAAATTCTTATCGTACACCAAAAGTCACTGGACTCCTTTAAAGCAGCTGGTCCCTGTGAAAGTGTGTTTGCAGCACCCACAAAGAGAGTGGGTCTTGGCAGGCACCATTTGATCCAGAGGAGTTACCTATTGCCACATTGTTCCTTTGCACCCTTGCTTCCAGCTCCCTTCTCTGTCACAAGAGATGTGTGGTCAGAGAGTCTTTGGGAGCCAGGAACTTCTAAATCTGGCTCTAGTGCTGTCTTCTTGGTGAATTGAAAGCAGATATTTAAAGGATTTCTTAAAAATAACCTCCCGTTGGAGTGCCCACATCTGGGTGTGTAGTCAAAAGCCTGAGTTTCAGAAGTGATAAATACCTGTGAATCCTTTTATTCTCTGCTGGGATTGTAGCTACTCAACAATATATTCATTGTCAGGGCAAATTAGTTATTCTTTAGAATGCTTGAACATAAATTGTGTTACATAAGTTTCTATGCATTAGGAAACTAATGAGCAGCACTAATATTAAGCACTATTCTTAATAGCAAAGGCAGTTTTCATATTGAGGTGCCCTATGAGATGCGAATTTGAGAAGAGAAGGAGGAGAACTGAAGAAGAATTACCTAAAAATGTGGTACAGTAAAGTATAGTCTACAGAGTGTGTGACTTACAAAGAATGTTGGGAAAATAGGAAGCTTTCATTTCTTTGGAAAAAAAACTAAAATCTGTAGTCTTGTAAGACTGAAAATAACTTAATGTTCTTTTCTGACACTTTAAGATATACTGTCTACCACTCTATCTTCTCTTTCCCTTTTTTGCTCTCAGGAGACTAGTTCTCCAGAAAGTGGGTTTTGAGATTTGAGAGTACTTGTTAAAAAAGATGGGATATGGCAGAATGCTTCACAACTGTGTTAGGGTCAGACCTCAGAATAATATTTTCATTTCTGAGACCCTTCCTCAGCTGACTTTCACAAATGAGGCTTGTGAAGCACCAATGCCATTTCAAGGCAATCTTACTCTTGTGCTTTTACAAGGGAGAAGGAGATCTATTTTGAAAGTAACTGGTCTGCAGAATATTGTTCCAAATAAATAACAATATGGGGAATCATACCCGATATTTTGGTCTGCTGTTTGCTGTTGGAGCCTGAGTACTGAGGTCTGTGCCATTTGCGTTGTGCTGAAGTATGGCTGAGTTTCACTCTACTGCTATCCCCAGGGCCCTCATGAGGAAGAGATTCATATCTCATGAGATTACCCCACTGAGCAAAGAAATGAAATAAATAATATTATTCTTTTAGTTCTGTCAAGCAGAGTAGCTCATAGAGCCTTTCAAGGCAGTGTTAGCATGGGCTGAGTACTGCATCAGTGCATAAAAAGACATCCTTTACAAGCACGACACAGCAAAATGAGGCCAGTGTAAGCTTAATGGGTGGTGGGGAAGAGTGAGCCTTTTTTTTTCCCTCTCTAATGCAAGCCTGCAGGGGTCTATTTTCCAGCATGTGTGAGTCTTGGGGCAAATCAGCTTGCTGAAATTCTTCTACAACAGGAGCTCTGAGTAAATCACTGTAGTAGTAGGGATCTTATTTGGGAACCAATTAGAGCTTGTGCTGGTTGTTTCTCCTTGGCAGCTTTAATGAATCTATCAACACAGAAGTACTGGAAATAAAAGATTTTACAGTAATCTCCATTAGGATAAAACCCATGGGCTATCCAGTTCTTTCTGGGGCACAATACAATGCTTCAAAAAGACAGAAAAGGTTGTTACAATAACTTAGTCATGTGTGAAGAACCAGGAGAGTCAAAATGAGTTTAATAATGTAACACACTGTAACTTTAGGAAGAAATATCTCCCAAAATAATTGCTCTTCCCTATACTGCAGAAAACCTTGCAAAAGACCACTTGAAGTGTGTCTGTCGATGCAAACTAACTCAAGCAGGTACATTTCAAAATCCTGTAGTATCATTACAGAGAATAAACTCCCTTTTCTTTTTACTCATCTACCAGTCCTTCCAGCCAATGCCTTACAAATATTTTTATAATTAAATTTCACAGTGTATCTCTGAAATACATTGTGCCATTTGATCATATTTTATCTAAAAATCACAGGTACTCCATGTTGTATCATGTAATTTCTAGTCTTTGGCCAGACTGTACAATAACCTCACAATTATCTGTTGTACCCTACTCCCTATCTTGGCTAGGACTCAGTTTCTGTTTTGGTTAACCCTTTAGTCCACTCCAAACTGACAGGATCTGTTAAAAAAAAAAAAAAAGCAAGCATAATCCTGTCCTGAGAAACAAAGAAAAGACATAAGCTTAGAGAAGTCAATAAGAAGCTGAAGTTCTCTTGTCAAAGGGAGATCTGTGACTATGTAAACATGTAGTGTTATTTTTATTGTTATTTTCCTTTATTGTCCTCATACTTTGAAAGAAATAGAAATATAATTATCCAATGCTAAGCAAATGAAAACATAAAATAGAGTATGGCTGTTTAAAAAGCTACCTCTGTTTCTGCTTAGAATTTTTGTAGTGTTGGTACAATAGCAATACTGCTTTTGAGGTGTAATATTTCAAGTCCTGTTTCCACTTTAAGAAAATGAAGTGTTTTATGCAAGCCCTTCAAAGCGGATAGGGAAAATGGAGACTGTGGTTACAGCTACAATGCATCTGATGTACCTGGAACTGTTCTTAGCTGTGTATCAGGCAGTTAAAGATATTTTTAACTTCCAGTCTTTAAAAGGCAATAGACTTTTTTTTTTATAGATATAAAAAGGGTATTAAAATATTAAGCATATTTAAAAGGATATTATGAATAAATAAGCAAACAAGATAGGAATAGGAGTGGAGCTTCAATATGTCATTGTAGGGTGCTCTTACAGGTTTTTGTGTAGCACACTTTCCACCAGGAGAAACTCTCTAGACCATGAAAAATAAAACATTAGTGCTGTTTATGTAATGTTATTTACTCTTTCATGTTCTGTAGGACCTCATTAGAAGGATGAGAGATGAGTTCCAGCAGCGCATGTATGTTAATAATAGGCAGTACAAATGGGATTATAATAAGAGAATCCTGGATGATACACAGGGAATTAAAGCCAGGAGTCCATATATAAAAGCCGGCATGTCCGCAGTGAAACTAAGTACTTGGTAAGTCTTCGCAGAAGTGGAACCACAAGGGTGGAGGCTGAATCAAATTCATCAAGCCTCCTAAAAACTAGTGGTAATCCAAAAAGAGAAGCAAAATCCAGGAGTCCTGAATCTTATTCTCTGAGCTATTGTAGGCTTATTTTCACTCTCTTAGAACTTTGTCCTTGAAATTCCTTTTGGGAGAAGCATTTCATTGAAACAGTGTAAATTAAAAAAAAAAAAAAAATGGTTGAAGGAAAAAAACCTCACAAAACCAATTTGCTGCTCTTGGGTTACGAGATCTTAGAAAAATGCAGTTTGTCTCCAAAAGAGGTAGTTCTGAATCCCCTGCACACATGAGATGCTCAAAGTGTGAAAAGAAGTATGTTTGACAGGACTAATAGTTTTGCATTTTAAAGTATCTGTCTCTTTTCAGCTTTCCTAAAGAACCCAGGAATTCCAGGAATTTTTTAATGTGGCACATGTACTCTTTCCTTACTATTTAAACAGGGGGAGTTTCCTTAGGGTTCAGCCTTCAGGGAGACACAGTAGCATGTGTGTAAATTTAGAAGTATTTATCTTCCATTGAAGTCCATGGAGCTTGAGAGGTGCTTGAAAGTAAACACGTTTAAGAGCTTTCTTTAAACAGCGAGGCCATAACATCTAATATGTATGAAATATTTTAGGGAACTGCAAAAAGCAAACTACATGATTTAAAGAAAATAGACAAAAGAGAAGAAAAAGCTGTGCCAACCCCTATTACATAACTTCTTATCTGTATTTCTGGAAGGTGCCAGTCTCTGAAGATAAGTGTGCTATACAGCTGATAGTTTGGGATGGTTTATTTTTTGCCTATACACTGACACAGAATATGAATAATAAAAATGATAGATATGTGAACCGTGTGATGCAATAGGCAATCCAGCGTGTCAGAGAACCATGCATTACAAAAGCTGCTGTTACACTGCTATAACTTCTGTGGTGTACAAATTATTTTGAAAACTTAAAAATAAAGAATAAAAGAAAGTTATTTACATGGAGACAAAATGATTGTGAATAATTTTGAGGTTTTAAATGACATGTACTTTCCTTCCTAAAAGCCATTGATATCTACCCCTAGTAACTTTCTAGCAAAAACACTGGAAATAGTGTATTTTAATCTTTTATGTAGTTGGTTAGTTAGGAATACATTTAAATTTACACCAAAATATACTGTTAACACAAGGTTAAGAGTTACAAATATTTTCATTCTGTCAAAATAATCTTCAGAGGAAGATGGTTTAAAAACTTGTGAGCATTTTGTACTGGCATTTTACTTCAATTTCCAGAAGAAGTTGTAACCATATAGCAGCTGCAGCCAGGAACTGTGTGGCAGGCTAGCCAGGACTGGAGTGAGGATGAAATAACCCTGGACTGGACTGTTAAGGATTGAGATTGGAATTAGCTAGGAAAGGCTGTCCAGCCTGGGAGCTGCAGAAGAAAATGCAGCAGGTATGGGACTGGGACTGGCTGGAAAACTAGGGGGAGGTGGGAGCGGTTTGGCATCAAAATCAAGAATGGAAGATAGGGAGAGGAACAGAGAGAAAGGGGAGAAAAATGAAACTGCCTGAGCAAATGCATTGGAGCAAGGAAGATGTGTAGGGAATATGAAATAAAATGGCTGACAGGCTGGGAGCTGGGACTGGGGATGGGAGTGAGGATGCAGAGCGTGAGTGCAAAGGGTGGTTGGAGGTTCAATGAGTGAGGGAAGGAGAGATGGATCTGAAGGAGAACAGGGAAGGAGAATTGGGTCTGGGAGGAGATATGTGGAAGTAGGAGTCAAGTGAGTGTTGCAGGTAAATTAAAGTTTTATACTCCTTCCCTCACTGAAATGTCTGAGTAACTTTTTGCATAAAATGAATAACAACCCCAACTTCCCCTGGGTTATAGGAGGGAATGTTTATCTGTTGGATTCAAACTAGACCAAGTCATTTGAGTTTTTAGGTTGTGCTTTTGGGGGTGATAGGAAAGAAATATTTCTTCTTTGATCATAGACATTTTGGAGTTTGGTAATAAACCTCTTGTAGTGGAAAACCTTTTTCAAATATTTCTGAAAGATACCTGCAATGTTGCTTAAAAACAACTGTACTGCAGACTGTCCATTGTCCAGATAACCTCAAAAAAGGCACAGTTCATCTGCTCCAAGGTGTTTTGTTCTGGGGCTTGTAATCTGTGCTGCTGCAAAGGGAAGCAGCTGCCCATAGACCTTCATCCAGTTACTGGGGTTGACTTGTTAGCCCTTTGGTCAACAGGGCCAGCATTTGAATCCAGACAGGAGGTCTTTGGAGGACTTGGGCTTGAAGCCTTTTCTCCAAAGCAACAATTTTTTTTTTTCAGTAACAACTTTGAAACAGTATTTTCAGTTTAATACAATAAGTTGTAACTAATCCAACCTGGCACAAAAACTTCCTGCCTTCCTCTGCCCAGAGTCTCCTGGGCAAGAGGAGAGAGAGTGTTTCCCAACAAGATAGAGGTGAGAGAATTTTGGAAGGTTCGTGCTACTTGAACAGCCGCAATGAGCATGAGCTGTGGAAATCTGCCTCTTTTTGCTGAGTGAGGGCTGTGTACTTCCTGTGAAAGGTGCTAAAAACATCTTGGAGAACTTCTCATTTGAATGTTCCTCTTTTCTATGTATCACTTGAGTCCTCTTTGGCTCCAACCTGGACCAGCTGTTTTCCATCCTAATCTTCTTTCCCGTGGCAGTCTGGACGCATTTGCAGCAGCACTGGTGACGTCGGGTGAGGATGAGGTGCTGCCGTCGTCCTTGGCCTGTTACTGTCGGTTAAACCAGGGGAATCTCATTAGGTTAGATTTCTTCATGGCCGCTTACAGGCGCTGACGGGTGGAAAGATCCCTGTGGTCTGCAAAGATAAAGGCCTTTGGAAGGGAGGAGCGAGCGCTTATCAGCGCTGCCGGTGAAAACATCTGGAGCCTTTGCAGAGCTGGGCCAGCTCTTCCTGCAGCCTCCTCTTAGCACACCAATAGCGTCTGTGGTGAAGCTAGAAGGGCCGCGCCAGGGTCGTACCTGTTCCCACAGCCCTGGAATAGGGAGGCTTTAATGGCATTAATCAGCAAGGATGGAATGAGGGTGCAAAAGTTGGACATATTGGAAGAGTTTTTCTTTATCTGGGTTTTTGGTGGGTTTCAGTGCAGGCCGCCAACAGGCGGTGCCTCAGCCAGTGCCTGCTTGAGCATTTCAAATCAGCCAGAACCCCTGGCGGCAGGGCAGCGGCGGGGTCCGAGCGGAGGCAGAAAGTCTGGCTCGGTCCCGTTTCCCGGAGGAAAGCACTTTGCTTCGCTGCGGGCTCCGCGGCGGGGCCGGGCCCTCCGCAGGGGAGAGAGGCCGGGTGGGCAGCACCGGGTCCGGGACAGCCCCCGCGCCAGGCCGCGCCCCCGCCGCTACGTCATGGAATTCCAGGGCGCTTCCGCCAATGGCGGCGGCGGGCTCGCGGAAGGGGGTGCCGCGGCAGCAGGCCGGGCGCTCGAGCCGGGCACGTTCGGGTGCTACCCGCGCGTGTCGGTGTCAGCCCCGGGGCGGGTGGTGTCCGGTAACGGCAGCGCTCGGCCCCGCCTCGCCAGAGCCCCGCCGGGTGGGCCGCAGCCGGTGAGCGCGGCGGGAGGAGGGCGTGCGGGAGCGGTGAGGGCTCGGCCGCTTCCTCCGAGCGTGTCCCGAGCTGCAGCCGACAGGGGTTATAGATGAATTATTAATCTCTGGCAGCTCCAGCTAGTGCTGCCGGCTTTTGACTTTCCCGGCTGCTCGTTGTGGGATGTGCGTGTCATGTTGGGGATCGATGCCAATTTCAATGCCTGGCTTCAGAGTTGACAGAGTATTTGCAAGTACTCCCTTTTATAACACTGTACAGCTTTGGCTTCTCTCTCTGGCTGTTCTCGCATAAACTATCAATAGATAAATCACTAATTCTTCTGTAAGTAGAACTAAAATCCTTCGTAGTTTCTTTTTTCCTGACAGTCACCTCATAAACTCACCACAGGGCCAGAGGTGTGTGGTGCAGGGTCCAGTATGTCTACACCAGCCCGTCTTGTGCGGCCTGTTGGGTTTATGAGAGCACCAGAGCAGCCTGTGTCTCTTCTATCAGGCCGTAACACTCTTCTCCTCATCAGGTTTGATTAGCCCCGAGCGAATTGTACTGCTCACATGGCTAAACTGCTTCCGCTGCTGGAGGTAGCTTGGATGTCTCTGCAGAGAACTGCATTGCATCATCATCTGTAGTAAAGACTTTGCAAATCAAATACAGCTCTTTCTTATACCTGAATGACAGACAAGATGGTGGCTCCAGTTTGCACGGGTACAGAATTTGACTCTGTAGTTGAAATGTAGTTGAGCAAATTGCAAGTGAATGCTTAGCCACATTAGAGGTTACTTTCCCATAGGGCATTTCACTACTGATGTTAACAGAGAATACAGTAAGAGTGAATTTTCTCATTAAACAACGTGGCAGTGGATACAACTGGAGGGGATCCACTGGTGATGACAGCGCTAAACTTACAGTCACTTTTCTAGTAGCTGCATTTCAGACTTGAAATAATTTGACACACGGGGTGAGACTTCTTTCCCAAACCTCAGATTTTCTGTATGGCCCATTGCGTCTGCAGTTTATTTCTGAGTCAAAAGTTACTCTGACAGTCCCCTCCTGCTGCTTGTCTTATGTTTTGCAGAAGGAGGAGGCACTTCCATGGCAAATCCTTGCCAGGCCAGCTCTGACAGGCCTGCTTACAGTGGGAATTTTGGTGTTGCTGGTGCATAGACTAACAACAAACCTCAACCCCCTCAAAACCCCCTCAAAACCAGTGAGACAGGCTCAGGTGGCTGAGGAGGTGCCCTGTACTTCGATGGACGTAAGAGCTAGGCCCAGGTCCCTGCGCAGCGCTGGCCCCCCTCCGGGCCGTGCTGCTGGCGGCCCCGGGCCCCTCTCCCCAGGGGCTCGCCTTCCGGGGCCCTGCCATGCCCGCTGCCCGCCTGGCGGGTACGACTGCCGGAGGGCACCGGGCGTGACAACCGCTGGGGGCTGCCGGCCGGGGCGGGAGGGCGAGGGGTCGGGGTCGGGGTCGGCGAGGGCGGAGG
>VYZX01030625.1:192654-216821 GCA_013401335.1 Brachypteracias leptosomus
CGGTGCTGTTTTTATTTTTTTTGTTTTTTTTTTTTTTTTTTTTTTTTCGGTTTCGGCGGTGGGAGGCGTTGGGCACGGCGCGCGCCGGGGCTAACGGCTGGCCGCGGCGCGTGGCTGGGGCCGCCCGGCCGCGTTGCGGGGGCTTGTGGGGGGCCGGTGCGGTGGGGCCTGCGCTGAGCGGGGCGGCCGGTGGNCTCCGGGCCCGCACGCACGCTGGAGCCGCTCCGCCGCGGCGGAAAAAAACCAACCCCAACCGAACCATTAGTGCTCAGCGCTGGTATCGACCCGGTATTTACCGTGAGACCCTTTCTGGGGTTTTCGGTGCCAGTGCCTAAAAAAAAAATAAATCAACGTCACTCCCGCTATGGTGAGCGCGGGTCTGAGATTATTTTTGTTTTTTTTTTTTTTAAATTTCTGAATTTTGTAAATTTTTTTTGTGGCTTTTTTTTTTCTTACTTGTGGCTATTTAAGTGGTTCCGCGGGGTCGTGCGGCCGCGAAGTTTATTGTTACTGGCGTATCTTCATTTCCTCGCCGGGCTCGATCCGTTCCCGGCGTGCAGGGGAAGGGCTCGGCCGCGCGAGGGCGCCACGTGCCCGCCGGTGCTCGGGCGTCCCCGGCACTGTCGGTTGTGCTCCGGAGGATGCAGGCTGGGGTGGGCGGCGGGTCACCCTGGCAGCCCTCTCCTAATGGAGTTTCCCGGTCCCTGCCCGGGGCGGAAGGGCAACCATCGTGCTCTGGCTCGGAGGGTGGTCGTGGGATAGCTGAGGGAAAAGTGGATTGGGAAGGAGAAGTGGGTTTGAAATCTCAAACTATCCAAAAGTCGGTTACTGTAGGCATGAGGCAGAATTAATCACTGGAAAAAAAGGTAACAAAGCTGGAGTAGGAAAATACAAAGTTTCCACAGAAATCAACATAGTATTAATTTTAGGGACGGACTTGGTGTCTGCAAAAGTACCTTGTTAATCTGGATGTGTCCTTCTCACACCAAAACCAGCACAAGGAAACAATGCTAGATACTTTGTACTGATAATGCAACACAGAATCTAAATTCTGTTACTTCTGTGAATGTTTACAACGTCTTAAGTTAGTAGGAAGGAATAACAAGCAGCTTCCCCTTAAAACTATGCTTGCTGTCAGGCTAATTGCAAGGAGGGTACCTATGATACAGCTAAACCAGGTAACTCACCTTTGCCACGTCTTTGTTAGTGTCACTTAGCCAGCGTGTGCTGCTCACCTTTTCACAGAGGGAAGGCAGGGTCTCGGGGTTCCCTGGGGAGGCCAGTGGAAGTTTGCACAGATTGATGGTGAGAAAACAGTGACCCTTTCTGGGTGAAACTGTTTTTTATTGTGAACACTGGAAGCCTTCTATTAAAACCAGAATGTGTACAGTGCTTAGTTTAGATGGTGAACCTGTATTTTTAAGGTAATGCAGAATATGCTTTGAATACTAATTCTTTTTTTTTTAAATTTAATTTTAAAAGGCCGGGTACTGTGGCTCTCCGTGAAATCAGGCGCTATCAAAAGTCCACTGAACTTTTGATCCGCAAACTTCCCTTCCAGCGCCTGGTGCGTGAAATTGCTCAGGACTTCAAAACAGATCTGCGCTTCCAGAGCGCTGCTATCGGTGCTTTGCAGGTGAGGGAACACCCAGTCTTGGGATGCTGGTGCTGATGGGGGGGTCCTGGGGGAGGGCTACTTGTCAGCAGGCAGAGTTCAGTCCTGTAAGTGCTGTCACAGCGAGACAGCCCCCCCCCCACCACCAAAACCTGGAGACTGGAGGTATGGGAGGGGCCCACCTCCCATCCCCATTGGCCAGGCTGTTTCTAGGGTTAGCCCCAGCTCTGCCTGATTGGTGGGCGTGGCCCTGTGGAGGTTTGGGGGGGGCTGATCCGGCAGGGATGTGCCCCTCAGCCTTCCTTTGCTCAGAGTGGGCCTAGTGATGCCCTGTAGATACCATAGGCTAAAATAATGCAGTGACAGGTCAGCAGCTCCTTACAAAGGCTATAGATATGTTTTGAGGGGGGTGCTTTTTTTTTTAATATCCCCACCCCTCAAGTACTTGCACTTGACAGGACACTGGGTCTTAAGACACTTAAGATAAATGTTTCCTATATCCTCGAGCTTTGTTAGAGGGTTTGCCTTTGAAAGCTGCAGAGTCTGAGAGGAAAGCATCATGTAAAGCTCATTCTGATGTGTCCAAATGGAGGCCTTGATATCCTTAAAGAAAAACAGCTTGGTAAGCCACATCTAAATGTGGTTAGGAAATAACTAGTTTTGTATGATGTAGTTAATGCTAAACACAATTTTTTAATATATTAGTTAAATCACTTATTTAGAGCATATTGAGAGTGAAATATCAATTGTGGGGGTTTTTTTGACCTAAATTCCCTCAACTTAGGTCCCCTCCAAGACTCTGTTCTTATCATAGGAACATGTTACTCTTGTGATAGAAAGGCACTCCTGATTAAAGATAGGTCTTTACTTTTCTTTTAGCTGTTGAAAGATTGTTCCAGAACCTCTCAGTAGTTGTAGAATATCTGATGTGCAGGCAAAATGGTCTTTTTCTAGTTAATGGCTTCTACTCAATAAGGGTTAAGACATATGCCGTGAGATCCTATAAGCTTGAGCATATCCTTAGCTTCAGGAGGTGGCTGCGTGTGTTTGCAAAGTTGCTGCTTTTGCTTTTAGTTGTTCAGTCTTCACTGCTGGGGTGACTGTGGTGGTTCTGAAATCCTGAGATTTGCCCGGGTGTCTTGTTATCAGGAACTGCTTAAAGAAATCTAGTCAGCAGTTAATACATTTTCAGAAGGCTGGTTTGAACATTCCTGGTTTTGCATTAAGGAGTTGTTGGTATAAAATTTGTTCACATACTATTCCTAGTGTTTCCTGCTTGCATATTTGTCAAAAAAAAAAAAAAGCCCGCCCAAGCTTTAACCCCTTCAGTACCATGGTTTAGTTGGTGAAGTTTCTTAACTTTTCATGTAGTGATTTAGCAAAATATTAGGGGTACCCATATCCTACTGCATACAAAATGACTTACTAATGCTACAGCTCTCATCTGCTGTATTAAATATTTTTCTTTCTTTATATTAGATAGTCTATGTTTTTAAACAGGAATTTTGAACATATTCAGTGGATTTTTGCAGTTCCTGGTAATGAAATGGTTCACACAAGCTGTTCTCTTGCATGTATTCTAGTAAAGGGGGACCTTAACTTCTCCAAGTGATCCCCATCATTCCTATCTCTACATCCTAGCTTTGTGCTTTGTCCTGGTCTGTGTGCTGGTCTGATGCTGACATGCTGAGGTGCTTCCTAGGAGATTATTAGGTGTTTGACTTCTCTGTCAACCCAAAAATGTGTAAACAGTTACCATTGCTGTGCTGGGTTTAATAGCAGCTAACTTAATGTGAACCAGAAGAATAATAAGGTCCAACTGAACATCTGTCTAACCCAGAACCCTGCCTGCAGCTGTTCAGTAACAGGGAAAACAGGGTTGTGGTTTTCCAAGGATAGGGCTTGTCCTCTGTGGTCCCAAGTGCTTACCCCATGATTGTCACAGATGTGAGGTGAGAACCTTCTGTGATAGTGAGGGGCTGTGCTGTGTGCCCCAAAGAGACAGGCGATGCTTAGGCAGGAAGAAAGTATAGGAATAGGACAAGTATCTAATGGTAAATCTCTGGCTGCTGTCCCCTTTTTGGTGACTCAGGAAGTTCCCGAGCTAAGGGAGTTGTTCTCTTATTTCTAATAATTTTCAGTACATTTTTTTTCTGCTAAGTTTTGACTTTTTAATTAAGTCACCTCTTCAGTATTCTATGACAAGGAGCTGTGTGCCCGAACTCTGTGTTATGAAGGAATGCCTGCTCTTTTTTTCCCCTAGCTCCTGCCAGTTTCATCTGATTCTCAATAACTCTTGTCTGCTGTCTCCTCCAGAGCAAGTCACACAAATAGTTTAACCCAGCCTGTAAAAAGAGAAGTTCCTAAACAAACTAACCTTTTGATAAGATAACCCCTTATCATGTGGGAGGCCCATGAGAATATTGGTGCAGTTGTGTTCTGGAGGATGTCTTCACCAAAGTATGCAACTTCAACATAGACTATTTGGTGCTTTATAAGAAAAAGGAGGCTTTTATTTTTTGAGAATGTAAAACTTTTGGTATTTGAGTAATAAAGATAGAAGCCTGAAGTTAATGCCATGTTACATTGTACTTTGAATTTTTTTTTTTCCTAGTGCTCAGAGAGTGAAAGTGTTCTTAACTTTATTTTTTTTTCTTCTATGCTAGGAGGCAAGTGAAGCCTACTTGGTTGGCCTGTTTGAAGACACCAACCTGTGTGCTATCCATGCCAAACGTGTCACAATCATGCCAAAAGATATCCAGCTAGCACGCCGCATACGTGGAGAGCGTGCCTAAACTTCACTATGATGGGTTTGTCATTCTCGAAGCAAAATCTTCTTCCTGTTATTGGTAGTAATGAACGTTAGATATTTTTTCCATGGGGTTAAAAGGTACCTAAGTATATGGTTGCAAATGGAAAAATAGGGGACAGAATTGGATATTGGCAAGGTTTTTTCCATATTCATTTGTGTGTGGATTTTTAAGATAAAAAGAAGGGACATAAAACATTAATGCGGTCAAAAAAAAAAAAAGTTTCAGTGAACAAGTTTCAACAATTCAACTTTATAAAAAAAAAAAATTATAAATAAACCTGTCAAATTTTTCTGGACAATGCCAGCATTTGGATTTTTTTAAACAAGTAAATTTCTTATCAATGGCAACTAAATGGTGTTTGTAGCATTTTTATCATACAGTAGATTCCATCCATTCACTATACTTTTCTAACTGAGTTGTCCTACATGCAAGTACATGTTTTTAATGTTGTCTGTCTTCTGTGCTGTTCCTGTAAGTTTGCTATTAAAATACATTAAATGATGCCTGCTTTTAGTCTTGATTTTAAAATATTTTTCAATCAAACATAACCAAAAGTAATAATCAGCCTTCCCTTCCCTTTTCGTCTTCAATATGTGGCCTAAATACTTGGACCAGGTCTAGGAAATGCTGGGGAGGCTAAAGTAGCATAGATCTAAGGAGTTTCAGAGTGTGAAATTTTGTTCTGCTCCACGTGGAAGGAAGTTTGGTGAGTATATTGCCAGTAGTCTGGAACTGGACTGAGCTATCTAAGCTACAGTGCTAAGAAAAAGCAGTTTTGTTGCCGTTTAGATTCCTTTCTTACTCAACTTAATGCTGACTTTGGAAGCATTTGATTTTCATGGTTTGTTACTGTGGGGTGTGGTGATTTGGGGTTTTTGGTGTGTTTGGGGTTTGGTTTGGGTTTTTTTGTTTGGTTGGTTTCTTTCCTTCAACCATTTTCCACTCTGTTATCTGATTTCTCTGTTTGTAGGTGTTCACTTTTTGGTTGACTACCTCTCTGTTTCAGTCACACCCTCTAGCATGTTTGGGAGCTTAGTCCACATGTGATTGGTTTCAGTTTGTACACTTCAATCAAAAACACTTTTGTGCTATTTTTGTTAGTTACAATACTTGGTAGAAGCAGTACTTGGACAGGAGCACACATTGAAACTTACTATCTAAAAACTTGGTTTTAGTTTTTCACCTGAAACTTGGTTAAGGATTTTGATGGACCAGTCTGGAGAAGAGTTATGTGGTGTGCTGCTTGATAGCTCTTACATATCATGAAATGAGTTCCATAGAAAATATGTAGGCAGTGAACAGATTTCACCTCGATGCTAAGACCCCTACAGAGCTTATTTGCTGTTAACTTCTTTCAAGAGGTTCTGAGTGAGCTCTAAACACATGAGTGAATTTGAAGATTTCCGAAGAGGATTAATAGAAATGTATTATCTGCTTTGGTATCTTGAACAGAGAGCCAAAAATTGCAGAATAAATCACATTATTCATAACTTGCTCAGCTCTAACAATGAATGCCGTCTGCCAGGGTTGTGTGGAGTAAAGTCTATTTAAATAGAGTAGGTTGTCACAGAAAACTAATGCTAGACAAAATGTGATCACATCCTTTTGATGCCAGACGATTTGTAGCTATCAACTCAAAATTAAGGAAAACTTGTCTTGGAACATCCAGAACAACAGAAATATAAAAGGTGAGCGACTGAGACTTAACTGATTTAAGATGTCACTTCTCTCTACTTGATAACAACCCTCTTAAACTTGCTTTAAGTGCATTTCTATATAATTAACTACTTGTTTCATCCTGTACTTCAGAGTTCTGTTTCATGCATCAGTCAACAATGCTGTAACCACCTACACAAAAAGGTAATTAGGCTGATTTTTTAAATTATTTTTTTGTTTAATAACCTGGAACTGAAGTATTTATAAGGAACTTAATTTTTTCTTTTTTAGTCGTATTAGAAACCCAAATCTAGAGATTTTGGTACTCAAATGAAATACCAAGTTCTTTCTTGTAAAAGAGAGAATTGAGGTGAGAAATATCCCAGTTTAACTGACAATACAGTTAAAC
Source organism: Brachypteracias leptosomus (assembly GCA_013401335.1). NCBI lineage: Eukaryota > Metazoa > Chordata > Aves > Coraciiformes > Brachypteraciidae > Brachypteracias > Brachypteracias leptosomus. The sequence continues at coordinate 199,148 of VYZX01030625.1, forward strand.
CATTCACGGCAGAAGAATTCATCATGGAAGATGAGCAGATCAGGAATTTATGCAGTTGGCAACACTTGAGTGTGCAGTGCTACACCTGCAGCTTAGGGATAAACTTTGGCCCTTTGAGAGTGTTGGTTATGAGGACTATGGTCCTACAGATGCCATGTGAATCCTGTTAGTCTATGTCTATATTGATACCAAACGTTGTCTTGATTTTATTCCAGAGGAATCCTAGGGTACTACTTCTCTGCTCCTCATTTGTTTTGGTTTTGGTTTTTTCAAGTATGGTGGATCTTCATTCACCAGACTTTTCAACTGTTTTGCTGAAGAAATTACTTAATCTTGAACTTTCTCCCTGCCTGCCCAGAGTACATTTTTTGTCTTTGTTGTGCAGCAACATGGAAATAACAATTAAATCATCAGCTTTGGTTAAGAACTGCTTTTTAAAATTTGCCAGAATGGTCAGATGTCAGTCCCATTTTGGATGGATCTTCTAGTTTATGCTTTTAATGTTAGTAGAGGAAGGGGAGTACAAAAGGTGATGTTGCTTTTTTTTTTTTTTTTTTATGCTGAGAGTTTAGTTACTTGGGGTTATAGATATAGATTTTGTGGTGTTTTTTTTACTAGCAGGTATGTAAGTATTTTTGGCATAACTCATCCAGAGCTGATGGTTTGCTTGCACCTGGGAGTCTCTCAAAGACAGTCTCTGTAATACAGAAAGAGCAAAGCAAAAAGGTGGAGATTGGTCTTAATACAAAAGCTGCAGGAGGAGAGGAACAAGGCCATCTATGGTCCCCATTAATCAACTTTTTTCATTGTGTAGTCATATTCCTACAAAAATGTCCTTGGGAAGGGATCAAGGGGCAGGAGGAGTGCATAGTGCTGGAGATCTGCCATTAGGGCATGCATGGGTCACTAGAGAAGGTAGGATAAGAGCATGTTATTTAGAGTTAAGTTTTAAGCTGCTGATGTGATGCTGGTGCTCCCTTCCCTTGGTCACTTCAGGATTACAGGTTCCTGCTCCCTGGGGTGAAGAAGAAGGGCAGACAAAATAGTTCTGATCCATGCAGTTTAAAAATAACTGAAGAATTGTGTTTTGATCAATGCAATTTCCCCATTTTGTACTTTGCTGCTCATCTGTTGTGCTGTTTGGAGTGAGCAGTAGCTGCTGGTGGCCCTGTTATCTGCCTGCATGTGAAGGTCTGGGCATCTGCTGAAAAGAATATCAGCCTGTAGTCCCAAGTCTGCAGGTGTTCATCAAATGGGTATTGCAGCTTGTCCACTTGCTCTCCTGGGCTGTCTCCTCTGGAGCTGACAGGTGGGGAAATGAGTCATGGGGAGACTTAGCTGACCTACGGGCTGGCAACCACTAAACCATGGTACTGCTTTGGGTGCCCTTTTGATAAAACAAAGGGTGGTCCTCTCAGGACTGCATATGTCTGCTTCTTAGGTGAGATCATTTTTAAAGAAACTATTGAACAGCAGTTATTAATGGATTTAAAATAGCTTAAGAGTTTGTTGTTACAGGTTGGGGTTTTTTTCAGAGAACACTTTTCCTCAACCGGTTTTGCAAGAACTGTTTTAAGTCTTACAAGGTTTTTAGTATCTACAGTTGCCATATGTCAACCTTAGATATGTCAATCTCCTCATATGGAGAAACTAATATTTTAAAATGTAAATTCCTATTAACTTGTGGTGCTTGGAAGTTGTGGGGAAAGGAAATACCATCAAACTTTAATGTGGGCCAATTTACCAGTGACAGAAAAAAATCTGGTTAAGTCCCATGTGCTGCATTCTCTGCGAAAAGAAATTACAGTTTACATGTGAGAGAGATGTAATGCTGATGTAAAGCATTCTCATTCTGTGGAAGAAGTGGCCTCAGGTTCCTCTTTCATGTCTTGAAAAAAAGTAGGCTGAACTTCAGTTCCTAAAATAGTTCACCTCTTTTTGCCATAGCAATTCTGCTATTTCTTGGGCAATTCAGTTGCAGCTGAGATTTTGAATACTAGAAACAAGTTATGGTCATGTGGACATCCTCCTGGGGAGGAGTTTAACTGTATTGGGTGGAAGGATGGATGTGAGGTGGCTCCTTACTTGTTAGTGATAGGTTGAACATCAGTTTAAGGTATATTGTTGCATATATATCCACATTTAAATTTCTGAATGACTTTGTGAAGTCCTTATATATGATAAGCTGTTTTTTAGGTCTTTGCTTAAGATTTGTATGTTTACAGCTGTATTTACTTGCTATTTTCTCAACAGTAAATACAAACCCTTATCTTTTAAGTTGGATACTTTGTATTAGCAGCACAAAAAGCAAGCTTGCCTACCAGAGCCAAAAATCAATGTGCTGGGACATAACTTCAGACACAAGATCAGTTTCTCTCATGTGGCTGTATCCCATTCAACTGGTAGTTCTTGAGAGCTTGACTAACATGGAGCTTAAACCCAGCATTTCAGAGTTTGCTTAGGAAAGTAAATTGCTGGATAAAGCATAGGTACACTAATAATAGTCAATTTAAAATAATGCATCGCTTAGCTGGGTTCATCCAGCTCTCTATGCCATCTGGCAGTAGCTATTAGGTGATGCCACTGTCCAGGGACCAAATTCATTAAAGCCTGCTCTAAGATAGGTTGTGGCACCTACTTGAAATCATTATTGCCATCTTCTTCAGGAAGGAGAGATAGTGCAACTATTTCTGTTAAAATAACTGCTCGCCAGTGGTCTCTTAAACTGTTGAACTTCTGGGATGCGTTTTCTGACTTGAGATTACTGTCCCAAGACTTGCAGTCTTGCCCTCTCTGACTTTCATGGGGTTTTGTGACCACTAAATGATTTGAATCCACTTTTTGATGTGACTGGAACCAGTGTGTCTCATACACATACTTCCTGTGCCACTGTTTTTGGTCAATTAGCCAAATATTGCTTGGTCTTATCTGCTTGATCTGAAGTGACAGGAGGCAGGAGAGCAGGACTACCCATTTCCCTAGCTCTATACAGTTTAGCTTCAGTTTCACAATATGCTTAATCCAAATTTATGCCCGTACTACCATACTAATTCCAGCTTTTCCTGCCACACTTGCCTCTCTTGAGACTCCGTGATGGTTACTTCAGTTTCTCTTCTGGATTGTAATATTAAATTCAAGGTTTAATGAAGTACAAGCAGTGTTCAGATCAAAGATGTTGGTTGTATTGTTTACTGCAATTTTGCTTCTTACTATAGCAAACACAACTTTCCTTGGCCTTCTTAATAAGGAGTTGAAAACACTTTTCATATAAATTGACTTCAAAGGCATGAATTCAGAGGAGGAATTCTAGTGTCAGGAAAATTTTTTCCCTGGTCTAGATTACCTTGTTGATATTGGGGAGCTGTTTGCTCAGCTTTTCCTTGTGCATTTTTCCAATCACCATGTATAATGAATCATCCTCAGTGATGAGTTTTGTTAGGGTTTTTTTTGCACCAAGTGGACTTGTTTATGGTAGGTTTGCCTGCAAACAGGCAGGTGTTTTGCCGAATAAAAACCAAAACATAAAGAGTGGGTTTTTTAATCTCAGAAGGCTTTGTCATCTTCTGACCTGGATAATACAATGTCAAAAAAACTAACTCAGTGAAAAACACTACATCTATCAATAATAGATTTGAAAAGGGACTGTTAGGACTACATAGACTGATCTGCTTAATGTAAGCTACCAAATTTGATCAGATGGTACCTAATCCAGTTCGTATTGTCTTTTTGAATTTAAAACATGTGAATGCTTAGCAGCACATGTAGCAGAGGCTGAAGACTTGCTGTAACAATGTGTACACCAAAAACATCTCTGGGGAATGCACAGGGACTGTCTGGTTTCTGTTCAGGGGAGCTACTGTCACATAGTTAAGGCAAGAAATTGCTCTCCTCCCCCCTNAAGAATTTATTACTTTTTACATGTGTTTTGAAATGGTGCCTCAGCATAGCATGAGCCCTCTTCTGAGGGTTATATTTCAAGCAGTGATTGTCTGGTTGGAGAAGCAAACCCAATCTACCCTTATGGCCTGGTCTTCATATTGTTGGGTAACTGTTACTCATAATGCATCCTCTTGCTACCTGGATGAGAATAAAGTTGGGCCAGAAGAGTTCTAGCATATGGCCAAGTATCTACTCCAGATGAGATGAATTGGTGATGTTTCAGGGGCTACAAATGGAGAAGTAGGATCGAGGAGGAACATGCAGGTAAGGATGTGTCTTTTTCTTCTCTCACCCTTGTAGGTCTTTCTCACTTCTCACTGAACAGAAGTTGTGACCTATCTCAGAGGGACTTTCTGCATAAAAGTTGGTTTCTGGACGTTGTCCCAGAGGCAGCTTTTATATCCAGGATTTTTTTGTGATTCATACCACTCCTTCCCATCTGGATTTTAATACAATTTAAAATAATAATAACTTTAATAAAATCACAAAAAATCCCCAACAACAAATATGGTCCTTTTAGGAGATCCAATAATTTGCTGTGGCAGTGATGGAATACTTCTGAATGAATGGGGAAGGATGCTATGAATTGTAGCCATGTGAGGGGCTTTTTGGTTGCCTCCTGCCTGTCATCCCTGGGAATACCAGCTGTGACATGATCATAACTAAATAAATATCCAAGAAATTATTGATTTAAAATGAAGAGTATTGTCTAATTGTGAGAAACGGCTGTGAAATGCTGAGGCTTAGGAATGCTCTTGGTTGCAGTATGCCCAGACAGAAGCTTTCTGCTTTGATGGTGATGCTTGCTGTCCCTTTGCAGCAGTAACACTGAAGATCCAGACAGTTGGGTAAAATCCCACAAAAGATGAGGATGGAGTCAAAGGCAGGTATGGTGTCTGGTCTCCAAGTCAACGTCACGGTCACTCTTGAGTAGGGGAAAAAAGCCTAGATTTCTGTCCTACACATTTGTAGGGTTATATGTAGCTTGTGGTTAGAGATGTGCACACGTTCTCTGCTGTATTGTCCCCTGCCAACAGCATCCCCCTCATTTCCTGGTGTAGGCATGCCATTACACACAGCAGGATCTCTAACAGCAGGGGTGCTTTATGTTACTAGAAACTCCTGTGAAGTCAGAAAGATTTAAGGGAAAAAAAAAGAAAGCCTGAAAAGGAAAAAAACCCCATCCCTATGGCTGTAGAAACCATTTGTGTCTCCTACCATGTTAGGACTGAGCCTTCTTGTCTCCCTACCTTGACAGGAGCCTATCCTCACCACCTCATTGCATGATGTTTGCATTTGTGTATATGCTGTTTCATGGAAGTGTCCCAAGTAAAACTCAACTGGAAAACATCTATTGCATATACATTCCGCAGTGCCTGTGAGATAATTCCATATGCTTCAGTGGTAAATGTTAACTCTTGGGTTTGCCCCTCTCTCCCTTTGCTCATGAATAATGAGACTAGTTGATCCCCTCTCCTGTCAATGTAGATATGTAAGAGATTATGCAAGGTCAACTACCTTTGAGTACTCCTTAGTGCCTGTTGAAGGCAAGGAGTATAATTATCTCTTCTGCCTTTGCCTTGTGGAGAACAGACTGAGACAACACAGCAGCCACCAGGTGAGAGATGCTCCTTTCTTTCCTCTGCACTGGAGGAGGAGGAAGGCCAAAGAAATGGTATTTACAGTCCTGCTCAGGCCTCCTGTCTAAATGCATCATTGCCTGGCAGCTGAGCCCCTGTCAAGCAGCCCATGAGTGGGAAGGCTGCCAGGTGAACACATGGACATGGATGCCGGCCGTGAGGAGCACGAGCAGAAATCGTGGATGGCAGGATGGGCGGCCCAGCTGGAGGCATCCCCAGGACCAGTTACCGCTGAGGGGCTGCGTGGCCCTACATCTAAAGGCTGGAGTGACTTCAAAGAGTCTCCATGCCTGCTAATTCAGGGCATGGGAGGGTTGCCAGGCTGAGGCATGCATAGCCCCGAGACCTCAGGCTTCAGCTTAGCCGCAGAGCGGGCAGGGAGTTGGCAGCAGTGACACAAGCCTCCGTGTGCTGGTTTGCCGATGTGCTCTGCCTGGAGGGGCTGTCTCCATGGGCTAGTGGATGATGGCTGCTTCTTTGTGCCTCCCTCCACCTGCACCCCACTGAGGCTGAGGGCATGGGCCAGAGAAGAGGTGCAGAGGAGGGGGGACTTCTACAGCAGGTCCTGGGGGTGTGGGCATGTGTACAGAGCACAGGGGTTGCCAGGCTGACGCCAACACTCCTCTCTCAGGAGAACAGGGTGAAAGCTGGACTTCACCAGCCAGGCATGAGCAATGGGGGAAGTCCAGGATATTGGTTTGAGGGATGCTGCTGTGGATGCGCACACTGTCATCCAGGAGATAACTGGCACAGTTGAGGCTGGTTGTGTCAGCAGAGCTTTGCTGTATTCCCAGGGCATGATCTCAGCTGTGGTTAGCAGGGCTAACTCTCACAGGAGTCACTGAACTGAGTTGTGCTTTGCTGCTGACTTGACCTGGGACCGAGCTGGGTGGGGAGCTCAGGTGTTTCCTGAGACACGTAGCACTGACCAAGGGAAAGCATGATACGATGTGTGGGCCTGCAGTAGTTGCTTGCTCTCTCCAGCAATCTCTTCAGATTTGCATGTAAAAAAAATGAGGAAAAGCATTTTTCTTTGCCCAAGTTGTTGACAAAAGGACTCAATTAATTGGGGGTAAGGTTTTTTTGGTGGTGCTAGCCCCATCCTCATGACAAAGGTGTCCTTCCTTCCTTCCATTCCCTGGTGCACAAAATGCTTTAAATTGATGGGTACTTGCTCTTGTTTTGCTGGTTCTTTGATATAGTGGCCGGCTTTGCTGTGAAGCTTGGGCACAGTAAAGTTAAGAAATGTTTTCTGCCTGGTGTCAGCTTCAAGCCTTGCAGACACTGAATCCCTCTAGAGGAGGGCACATCTGTTCAGGAATCTGATCTCATTTCTGCCTTATAGATTCTCCAGCAAAATGGACCATTTGCTTTCATGAAAGTAATTGCTTTGGATGCTGTGGAAAAAAAGAAGCCAAAGCCACAGACAGCATCTAACCTTGCTAGTGTTTATTCAATAAATTAATAAAATAAGCACTAATAGAGGAGCATTCAAGTTCACAGCGGAAGAGTAATCTATTTTTAAGCTGTGGTGGCTACTGCTAGCAGAGCACACCACTCAGCAGCCACTATCTGTAATATAAAAAAACCTGGCTACGGGTGCAGATCATGGTTATAGTGCACCCAGGAGCATCATGGAGCCAGGGCGTAACAGCTCCATAGAAACACATCTGTTCCCTGCCACGCTGACAGGGAGCTGCTCTGATTCCACTGCCTCCTGCTGCCAGCCCTCAATTCCTCCCCCTGCTGTGAGTCACCTGAACTAGGGAGATGCTCTAAAATATGGTGCTAATACCAGGGGACTGTTGACCTTGGCACCTTGCTCCTGAAGCTGCTCTGACCTTTCCCCTGCCCAGCCACTGTGCAGGAAGGGCATGTGCTTCCAGCGTGGAAAGCAACAAGCTTGAGTCCACCAACACGAGGAAACCTGCGTCACCCAACCCTGTGTCAATATGACCTGTGTGCTCTTTCTAAGGCATAATTGCATTCTTACTACAAAGCTTCTTCCCTGCTCTATCACCCTGCCCCTCTCTGTCACATCTTTCTGCTCCCTACCTACCTGAAGTAAGTAAAACAGAAATACTGCTGCACACCCTGACAGGAGCAGCGGGTACATCTTTCCCCATGCAGAGGTCCCATCAATTCCTGCTCCTGTCACCACATCCACCCAGTTCCTGGCCTTGTGTGTGGCCTTATTTCTGCAGGTGCCACCACTGCTGCTGCAGCCACTTGAGATGAGCAACGTTGCTGAGCTTTCTGCTGCTTTAAATGCTAGCCTAGATGCTAATAACAATACTATTACATTACTGAACAGTATCAAACAATGGGAAATACACCCACCTTATTTAAAGGCAGACAAATATGCATATTTGATTTAATAAAGTGCTCATAATGCTCTTTTGGTGTTAGACCTGTCTTTGGTGTCACCTGTGCCAGTTCCTGGGTCTCTGTTTGGTATAGGGCTGCACGGTGCCAATGTTGGTAGCCAAAATGTTTTGGGGGGTTTTTTTCGTGAGGAACCAACATTTTTGGCTGAGGAATTTGGCTCCACTTTGGAACTGGGATCAGCCAGTGACGGTTGAAGATTATGACACTAAAAAAATATTTTTTAACTACAGTTAATTGACTCTCATGGGAAATTAGCATCCGATGGGCCGTTTACTTATTCTTTATCACTACACTTTGCTGAATGAACCCAGCCCTGCTGTCTGCTGCTGTATCTCCACCAGGATCAGTGAATCTCCTCCTACCTCGGTGATGGTAGGCTTTGATTTCGGAAGATGGAGGCTAACCCCAGCTAGGGCAGGCTGCCAGATGGTTTCAGTTATTCTGTAGATGCCGTACTCTGCAGCCCCATATTTCTTACTGCTGCTTTCCTTTTCCTGCCCCACTGCTGCTCCAGTGGGAAGCCCAAGCCACGTGCGTGTCTCCAGGCTATACATCAAAACCAGGCTTTCTGCAGCCTTGGCTCTGCCATAAACAAGGAGGAGAGCGTGTCCCTGCTTGACTGGCACATTAAGCAGATGTTCAGCATCTAGATCTCATTTCAGGCATGCAGAGAAGAGAAGAAAGGAGAAGAGGATGATGTTTCTCTCCTCCCTAACAGCCAACGATGCCCATGCAAACCTTGTGTGTTTGTGACACCAGCCTGCAAATTTGGGGTTAGCAGCTGTTCTTGAGCTGCTGGCTGGATTGCAGGGGTGCTCCCTCCCAGGATATTTGGGCATGTGTGAAGCTGTCTCTGGCTGCAGAGATAGAAAGGGCTAAAATGATGCTTTAGAGCCACTGAAGAAATGCTGAAAGAATATGCTGGATGCTTGGGGGTTGTCAGGCTTTGTCACACCTGAGCTGACCACTTTAACCCTCCTTCAAGCTACTCTCCTTTATTTCTTATAGAAGCAGCTCAATTTTTCATAACTTCCCCGTGTGAAAGGCTTATTATTATCTGCTGCTGTTATTGTTCTCCAAGGTTACACAACATCTCTGTGGTAGAAATACAGCCCTAAGAATGAGCTGAGCCAGCTTGGCTCTTGGTCCGTTTTCACATCCATCCAGACACCTTTGCCCTCACCCACTAGCAGCGGCAATGGGGAAATGTCCCATTGACAGAGGGATGTAATAAGTGTTATTAATATAACAGGGATTTCTAGGCACAAAGTAAGACCTAATTATTGTGTAAATGTGCTCTAGTTAATTGGGGAGACTATAAATACCAGTCTACCTGGGCTGGACACAGTTAAGATGATGTGGCTTGCTATTCTGTTTCATCATCCAACCTTCATGCAGCATCTCCCTGACCACTAGACCATGTCCCAAAGTGCCATGTCTACGTGTTTTTTGAACACCTCCAGTGGTGACTCCACCACTGCCCTGGGCAGCCTGTTTCAATCACTCTTTCAGTAAGGAAATTTTTCCTAATACCAATCTAAACCTCTCCTGGCACAACTTGAGGCCATTGCCTCTTGTCCTGTCATTAGTTATTTGGGAGAAGAGACCAACATCAGCCTCACTGCAACCTCCTTTTAGGTAGTTGTAGAGAGCAATGAGATTTCCTCTAAGCTCCTGTTCTCCAAGCTAAAGTCTCCTCTTCTCCTAGCTAAACAATCCCAGTTCCCTCAGACGCTCGTCATAACCACTCATGTTTCTATTTAAGTTGTTTTAACTGCACAAATGAATCTTATATAGGTACAAGAAAGACAGTGGTCAAAACTATAGCCAATAGCTATTTGGAAAGCAGAGCATCCTTGCAACAGGCTGGTAAATTCTGAGTGTTTCATGGAAGTAAATGGAAGGGCAGTGGTGCCCTTTTCAAGCTGTTCCAGAATAAATCCTTCACTGAGCAGAACCACTTTAATCTGTGTCCTTCATAAAGAAAGAGTTTCCTTTCAGGAGCAGCACAATAGACACCACAATGAGATGCTGGTTGTGAGAACTATCTCAGGGCTGCCCCAGGCAGAGTCTCTGTTTCATAGGATGCCGCAGGAGTAACAGTCACTGGAATGATTTCCTCTGCTTGGCTGCTGAAAAAATCAAAGAGCATCAGTTGTGGTGACAATGGTGGAAGTTGTTTTGGATAAATGCTTCAACTTCTCATCATATTAAAAGGTTTCTCCTTAGTTCTACATCCACATGGAAGAGTGTCCCTGGTTCCAGTCAGTGAGGCTACACACCTTCACTGGGCATAAGGGACTGATTTCAGACCTCATTGAAAGAGGCAAACAGCTCTCTCAGCTTCAGTTTGTTCCCCCATGTCTGCATTTCAGAAAAGAATAAACATTTTATAAGGTGAGGAAGAAGGGAAAGTTAAAAAAACCCAAACCTGTTTCATCAATTACTTTGCTAAGGTAGTTGAAAATTACACCTGCCTGTTATACGTCTATCCTGGGAGCAGTGGTACTGAGGAACTTAGCAAGGAGTTGAGGTTGGGTATTTGGTGTGCACTGGAGAATTTTAGGTGGTTTTCTGTTCTTTTAGCAATAAAACTAAAAGAACTGGGGGTAAAGGACTCATCTGGGAGGAAAGCTGCCCAGGGCACAGAGTCAATTCAGAGAGGTAATAGGGTGCCTGCACACAGGGAAAAAAATGATTTAGCAGAACACAGGGCTCCATTTCCAAAGGCGTGGAATACTTAGAACTCAGGAGGATGTTTCTGCAGGAGCTCGCCCCTGTGGCAGTGCTTTGAGAGCAGTAGCCACCTCAGTGCCTGCCTGGCTGGGCTCTGTCTGCTGTGGTGCCAGGCACTGAGCGATGGTGAAGGTCATCAGCTTCACCAGGGCACCCAGCACTGATGGCTCACCTGGAGAACTTGGGAGCTGGGGCTTAAAAGGAGGACGTGGAAGGATGAGGAGGTGATTTTGGATAGCGGGGGGAGAAACCCAGGATGTTTGCTCAGCAGATATGCTGAAGCTGCCCAGGACAGTGAAAGCTGGAACCCTTCCCTTCTCTGAGCCAGTCTCATTAAACAAAAACAAGAGGCCAGAGGCTGAGGTTTATGGTTGCCGTGTCTGAAACAAATCAAAGGAAAGAATATTTGGTTTGCCTGAGCGAGGCAGGGAGTGTGCCAAGGCTTTCATGTGGGAGCATGGCTGAGGTGTTGCTGAGAGCTGGGTCGAGGGTGGCAGGTCCTGATGGGCAAGGATTGATGGAGGCAGCAAGAGCTGGCCAGGAATGATAGATATTGGACCAGAGTTTAAAAAAACCCAAACCTCTAAATAAACTATATAGCTCAGTGAGGCAAGGCTGGGAAAAGAAAGTTGGATGTGACCCTAGGGGTCTGCGATCTCCTTTAGGGACCTTCAGTTGCACTGTGGTGCTTATCTCCTGCCTTCCCAGTCCCACCTCCCTCCTGTGGCAGAAGTTGGCTGTATAAAAAGACAGGATTTCAAAGACGAGATGAAAATGGTCTTTCATTTCCTTCCATCTGTGTGTGCTTGCTCAGTTGTTTGCCTGACATCCTAAGTTAGAATTTAGTACCTATCACCTTCCCCTCCAACACCCCCTTATTTCCCTGCTTTGCAATATGGGTTTTTTCTGGACATTTTCCTACCCCCTGGGCTGTGAAAATTGCTGCCACAGGCATCACTTGGATTTACACACTCACTGCAAGGTCTGGCAAGGGGATGTAAGCAGCGTGGAAGCCATGTGGGAGGTATATTGTTCATATAAAGCTTCCAGAAGTGACTGAAGAGCATTGAGATGGATAGCAGTGACACCTCTGCAGCCTGAGTCCACTGTGCTGGGCCAGCTTTGGGATGGAGCCAGGTATGGGGCTGGGGGAAAACATCCCCCCTTGAGCAAGCTGCTGGAGGAGCAGCAGAAACTCCAGTGAGAGCTGAGCCAGACAGAAAGAAGCATTGTGGTGTCTATTTTAGGATTTTCTGCTGCTGCTCTTCACCATCCCGTCCAAATACATCTCTTTAATGGATGTTGCCCGAGAGGAAGCACATATATTCTCCTCTGAGAAGGTGCCTGTGCCCGTAACACTGTTTTCCCAATGCTATAAATTGGTCTTATAAAAGATGTTGTGTCTCTCTGCCTCTCCTTAATAACTAGGTGTTGTGGCTATAACAACACTTTGCCATCATCATATTTTTCCCTGGGACTCCAGTCCCTCCTCTTTTTTTCCTCCTGCGTACTGAACGGCTTTCAGCAAAACCAGGCAGGTCAGCATCCCAGCATCCCTCCCAGCAGCAGCTGCTATGTAGGGCAGGAGTGGCTGGGCATGTGGATGAGAACAGAGGGATCTGGTGAGGATGTTTTGGGAGAAGATGGCTGGACACAGAGAATAGGGCAGCAGTGATGGGGCCACATGAGAACTTATGAGATGGGTGGGGATAGCTTGGGTGCCTGCTCTGAGGTCCTGGGTGGCCCTCCTGGGACCCAGCTCTGCAGTCATGCGGGTAAACCCACTTTTATCAGACTCACCTTCTCGGGATGATCACTCTGTCACAAGGTCATGGTGCTCCATGGGGACCCCAGCCCTGAGACTGAAGCTGCAGTGGAGGCTACGGGCTCGTCCTGAACTCAGCATTCCTTGTGTGTGAGGAGCATCTTTGTTACCCTTGTCAAGCAAAGGCAATAAGCACCTGCCCTGTGGATGGTGAGACACACGTCTTACAACGCAAATCTCAGGGCAAGATGGAGCAGCAAGGGTGCCTGGCTGGTGCAGGGGTAGCCCATCTCCTGCCTATCCCAGCCCCAGCACACCAGGACCCATAGAGAGCATCAGAGACCCAACTGATGGCCCTCGCAACTCGGAAAGGAAGTAGAAAAGGCAACTTTCAATTCTATCTAAAATCAGTAAATATCCATTTCTGCCCTCAAGTGACCAAGCAAGGAAGTGCTCATCTGCATCCAGTTTTCTCCACCCAGCCTCACTGGGACCAGTAGTAGAGTTAGGACCTCTCCTCACGACAGGCACTTAAGCTGTGGCATCTGCCAGGTCTTCATGTAGCCACTGCATGGGGCTGCTCCTCTTCCTCACAATCACGGGGAAGGTAGCAGAGCAAATCATGTCTCAAAGTTCCTATTTCCAGATTCCTTTTCCCCAAGGACTTCAGAGCCCTTTCCCTGAACACTGAAGATGCTCCATGTGCTCCTTCAAAAATAAATGTACTTCTTGGGTGCGCAGTGCGTAAACAGAGAGCAATTTTCAGCAGGTTGCTGAAAATCTGTGCAAATCCAGCATCAGGGCATCATCTATTACAATAATAAAGTTTTAAAATAAACCCTTGAAGGTTATTCTTACAGCTGAAATTTTGACGTATCCTTCAGTCACTGGGTAAAGCTCTTAGGGGGGACTCTCTTGCCTCACTTATATGCATGGCTGAGTGCCTTAGGGGTAATGTGGAGGGGCTATATGCTGGCAAGGATTCATATATCTGGAGTCAATCACATCTTTATACCTAAAGATGGGACTTAACCATGTTGATTCTCTTTGACATTCATTGTGTGAAGGAAAAGAGGAACATTTATGATCTTGTCAGCTCACAGTTGGCATGTCCTGATCCATAGGTTGAGCAAAACGAAGCAGCTGAAATGTCACCACTCTCAATCGTTCCTAGATTTTTTTACAGAGGATCCCCCCTTCTTGCCATACATTCATTCCCTCTCAGCTCCGCTGTGACCCCCCCTGTAAGCTGCCATTAAGAGCAGCCCCCTTGCTTTAGGCTCATACAGTAAAGCCTGGCCAAGTATTTGCATGATGGCAGCTTTAATGAGCTACTTTTCTGACGATGCATATAATCTCGTCATCTTCCTGACAAATTAATGCTTAGCCCCCCCCACTTTGTAACATGCTCAAATGTTAACCATTATTGCCCTAGGGCTTATTAATATTTTGGTATAGAATAGAGGCACTGGAGTAATGCCAGGAAGCTGTAGGTATTAACGCTTCTTTGCCTGTCAGGATACTTAAGTCTTAGGTGTGGGATGTGAGCGATTTAAATAATTCCCATAGATGCATCAGCTTCCCTTGTCACATGTGTGGGGACAGGAGAAATCACACGTACAAGCATATTTAACTAATGAGCTGTCTAATGAAACACTTTTCTCTACAGGCTTTAACCATCTACTGTCAAACAGCTCAAGGAAAAGAAAAAAAAAAGGCATAATCCCATGTCAAAGTTTTGTACCGTGTCCTACTATCTTTGATGATGGCAGCTGGTCCCACCCTGCATGTGAGAGATGCTCCCAACATCATATCGGAGTTCAATGCATTCAGGTACCAGTGAAATGTAAGGACTCTGAGTAAAACAAACCTGGTTAGTGGGAATAAACTTAAAAAACCTTCATAGTCTGATAGGAAGAGGTTTTTTTCAACAAGCCTCAATGAAATCTTTAATTTAGCAGTGTTGAACAGGGGTTTGCCAGCCACACAAAACAGAAGAACCTCAAAAATAGCCCATAAAATGAGCATAAATTTCATATAAGATAAAAAGCAGTCACAATTTTTCAGATGTACATGTACTAACCAGAGCCTTTCAAAAAGATGCTCTAACAACACATCTTTACCATGGCTAAGGGTCAAATATTAGTACCTGTGATTTACCCAAAACCTGTTCATTGGTCAGCAGTGGTTTTGGGGCATGAGAAGTGTCACCTGGTGCTGTTGGATGCAGGAACTGCACTGGGCATCCATCAGCTTCTCCCAGTTTGCCAAAAGCAATTAGAAGGCATGTCCTGGAGTCCCAGCCTTTCTGCCCCTTGAGTTGGGACTGAGTTATTTATCCATGCACAGTATTTCTCCACCCATAAGTAACCCACCTCTCTGTTTTCCTCCTGGAGCAAAATGGAGTGTTGAAATGAGGGTCCCCACAAGCTCAGAAGGGATGGGTGGTGTTGCTGGTGGCTGGTTCCTCACCTCCTGTTGGGAGGGTTTTGCTGCTGAGGGTGGGATGTAGATATGGGTTCTCGAGAACTTGGTCCATCTGTTTCCTGGGATGTGTTTGTTAGCTCCAATTTCAGGGCTCTCCACATGTCAGGTGGGGTTTTTACTGTGGACGTGGGCTGTGAGTTTCCATTCTTTCCCCATGCTTTAATCTATTTCCCTGGAGGCTGTTTGGGGCCCCAGCCCTGCTCAGCCTGGGCTGGGCATCTCTCCCATAAATGTTTCCTGGCTCCCTGTGTGCGGGAAGTGGTTTTGGGGGATGTGGCGGAAATTCTTTGTCTCTGCTTCCTATTTCTTTTCCTGCTCACCCTCCCCAGCCAGGCGCGTGTGCTGCTGGCTTCAACAGCCCTGTGCTCCTTGTTGTGGTCTGTATCTGGTCACTTATACTTTATAAAAGGTGGAAAGAGCTGTTTTTTTAATAGCTGGTGTTAGCCTGGGTGACACCCTGTGTGCTGGGGTATGTCCAGGCACTGGTGCAGCTGTCCCTGGCAAAGCACAGCAGGTTTTGGCCAGGCTGCTCCATCCTTCCCAGAGACCAGAGTGGTCCTTGCTCTACAAAATGTCCTCCCTTTGGGGTGGCAGAGGTGTGGAGTGGGTTTGGGTGCAAGCTGATGGCCTGACTCCTTCTACATGACTAAATAGCTTTATTGCCACAAATAACAGGAGATGGCACGCTGCCAGTGCTGCCAAAATCCCATCCCTTTCGACAGCATTGTGACTTTTCCTCTGGTTTCCTTTGTTTGGGATTAAAAAAAAAAGAAAGAAAGAAAGAAAAAAATTCTGGTCCAGCTGGCGCCCTGGAAACACCCCCAAGTGCCTGGGTACACATGGTGAATCTGAGGCCACAAAGAAAAGGCTGTAGCCAACATTTTCTCACCATGACCTGTTTGACCTGACTTGCATGGTAAGCATTATGTCCTAGTGAGCCAAAAAATAAAAAAAACTTGAAAGCTGAGACCACTCAGTGTCTCAAATAAACATTTAAAACCACTGGACACTTCTCAGGCTGTTGACTCATCATGGATGCAGGTCCAGGTCTCTGCAAGTTCCCCTCAAGGGAAGATGCTTCACCCCACATTCCCAGGAGGGACCCTGCCTACAGCTGGGGCCGCTCCCAGTTTCCTTCCCCTGCTGTAGAAGAAAAAGAGAAGGTTCAGCCTCGACAATATGGGTTTTGGGGTTGGGATTTTTCAAGCAGAAAATTCCCGGGGAAATGTGAGGGGGTGTTTCCATGAGTTGCAGCACCAGCCACTGCTGGGAGGGCAGCAGCTTCAGAGATTGTTCAATAGACACTTAAGCTGAGTAAAAGCAAGTAGGTGGGACAAATATATCTGAAATCTAGGGCTTTCCCCTGTCAATTTTAAAGAAAGAAAGGAATTTTGTTTTTCTTTAGCCCCAGAAGGGCATCTGTGGGACCAAAAGGCCAGCAGCTATTCCTGAGCACTCGTGTCCCCAGAGAGGGAAAGGGCTGGAACTAAACTGCTTGTTAAGCAGTAATTTGTGGTGCTAGGAGGTGGATTTGTGCTCTACAGAAGGCATCTGTGCAGGGTGGAGGTGGGGAGCTGTGCTTGCACTGACAGCCATCAGGTAAGCAAGCACAACTCTGGGCTGGTCCATGGTCCCATTGCATGAAGCTGGGAGTGTGTCACCAAGCTGTGGCTTTGGTTCAGTCCATCAGGTGTGACCTGTCTGCTTCCTTGTGGACAAAATGTTACAATTCACTGGAACCCTGCTTGGGAATAAAAGAAAATATTTATGGAAAGTAGGAAATATCAAGAGGGATGTGTTTGGCAGCTGGATGGCGTGGAACAGTTTGGTTTTATGGCTTTTAGTCCAGTGTTGTGGTAGGAGAGATGTTAATGCTGCTGTGGGGAGGGCCAGCCCATCTCCTCTGCCTCTGATGCTGCTTTGTGCACCATGAAGCCACCTGAGCTTGTTTGGAAATAGAGATGGGAATGGTCTCATGGCAAAGGGGTCTTGCTATGGCTTGGCAAACCCTGGGCAAGCTCTGCTCCATGTCTCACTTTCTCCATCCATCATCCCCTCCACGGAGATGTTGGTGTCCCAAGGAGTCTCCATGCTTGGTAACATTTTGGAGCTTAAAGTCTTCAGCTGGATTTTTTTTTTTTTTCCTAAGCATGCAGCCAGTACTTGAAGCTTTGACAGTTATCTGGTTTAGGTCAGGAATTGGTGAGGCTGTTTTTCCATAAGCCAAAAAGGAGCCCATGGGCCAGTGTACACCAGGTGTCTGTCTTTGCCAGGGATCTTTCTCATTTCTGTGCTCTGTGTTTTGCACTGGGAAAAAATAGGGGGAATTAGGATGAATAAATTCTGCAACAACAGGAGTGGACACAGGCAGTTTGGTAACTCCTCCTACCTACAGTTTCCCATGGGCTCTGTGGGACTCCCGTCCCTCCTGCAATGCCTCCACATCCCACAAGCTTTTGTCTGCCCACAGCAGAGGGAAGATGGAGGCAGGGCTGGCCAACACTTACCTGCTGCCCCCAGGCAAGTCCTGTCCAGAGTCCAAAATATAATTTACAAATCCTAATTCTTTAACTATAGCCCCATCTAATGGCATGATCCCACCCGCTCCCTGTACAACACTGATGTTTGGGTGGATGCGAAGCCTCCTTCAGAGCTGGAGGTTTCCCAGCCTGCTCCTTGCAGCCCCAGTATGGTTGCCCCTTTCCTATTCCCCCCCCTC
>VYZX01030625.1:216830-284154 GCA_013401335.1 Brachypteracias leptosomus
CCCCCCCCTCCCTTTTTACTGGCATAAAAAACTAGCAGTGCCCACAGCCACTTTGATGAGATGTGTTGGGTTTTGGGTCCTGCTGTGCCAGGTGGGATGCTGAGGGGCCAACACAGGCAGCTGTTGGAAGCAGCAGGATTTGTACTGTGGGAGCCTTGCTCCAGCACTCCTGAAGGCTCCTCCGAGGTCATCTGCTGGCCAGGCCTCAGACACATCTTCTGATGGGCACCCATATCAGGGCGATGCAGAGCTGAGGATATGAGCAGCTTGGTGCTGCCAATGCACCCACAAAGGCCACGGGGAAGGCACAGGATGCCTGGCACAGGGGGCATTGGGTGCTCCTGTGCATGTGAACAGCACTGCCATTTAATGGAGAGCATTTAACTGAAAGCCCTGCTGATCTTTGCCATCCCTTGTCTGGAGAGTCCTCTGCATGCACACAGAAGTACACGTGCACATCAGCAGCAGCACATGGGACACACCATCCTGTCCCCCAGGCAGGGCCAGGGTGCTGCCTGGATCCCATCCCAGGCAGAGCTGCGGGTGCTTGGTTGCCTCCCAGCTCTTTCCAGCAAGGAAAATGGGGAACACACCCCTGGAGTAAGCTCCAGGGGACACAACCCACCCAGTCACCTGCTTCTCTGGGGGTGTCTGCTCCTGGGCTGGACCCCTGTCACCCTGCAGAGCCATGCATGGATGTCCTAATGGTAAGAGACAGTTCACCTAATAGTGATTTTAATTGAATTTAAAGGGTAAGGTATGAAAGACCACGAGAAATGAGGGTAATGGGACTTGTTTGGCAAGGGCAGCTGACATCTGGAGGATGCGGTCCTTTGTGTCTTGTGGGCTGAAGCATCCTGTCTCCCTGCTTCTGCAGGCAGGGATACGGGGGGGGGGGTGGTACTTGTACTGGTGCTGGGTACAGGGCTGCTGGCTGGGACTACCCTGAGCCCATGGTGGGTCTTGCTGCTGCTTTTGGAGGACAGTTTCATGCCATGCAGGTAACTTGCTGATTTAAGGGTTTTTTTTGTTTTGGTTCTTTTTTTTTGCAGCTGAATTTGCACATATCTTCATATGGTGGTGGTGTCTGAAATCCAACCCCTGGAGCTAGATGCAGCTGACCTTGTCATCCAGAGTCAAATCGTGGTGTAACACTTATCTAGAAGCAAGCTGGAAAGCCTGACTGCTCTGCTGCATCTGCCTGGTGGAAAAAGAAGCAGGTGGTGGCATGTGTCCTGCTGCCCTTCATGATGGTGTGGGGACACTTTAGCCATGTTAGCCTCGTGTCTCAAGCAGTGTGCTGGCATACTGCAAGCCTCCATAGCTCTGGGTGTGTTACTTGGTCTATCTGGTATGTTCTTAAGGACTCAGGCTGCTAATGGTGTGGAGATGGCTAATACTGAGGACAGATGCCCATCAGGGCTGGGCTGCTGCTCCCTTCCCTGAAAACAACAGCAGGGTTACAGCAAGGAGGGGGTTTTCTCCCAGCCTGGCTGAGAGAAATACTCTTCTGCACAAGAGGAGGTTTCCTACACCACTTGCAATTGTGGTGGGTTTTTCCCTCCCCATCCCCTCTTTTTCCATGCATGAAGCTGTGCCCTGATGTCCCATGTAACACGGTCCCTCAGACCTTCACACTGGTTGTGTCTGAGTAGAATGGTGCTGTTGAGGCTCTTGGAGAGCCCTGGAGGCACTGGGAGGGAGGTGGCATCACAGGGCATCATCAGACATCATCCCTTTGGCTCCAGACCATGCACCATGCTGAGAGTGAGCCCCATCTCTCCCACAGCCCAACCACAGCTCTGAGTTATGCACTGGCCCACAAAAACACAGAAATATGACAAGCAAACTGCTGGACCCTTCTGCTATTTCTCTTTTTTCCACTGTTTTGGTCATTGCTCTTCCTTTGGCATCAGGGAAGGGGCTCCTCCTACAACTGAGGCAGGATCAGGATGCTCTGGCATGGCTGTGGCTTGCTGGGCCGGCACCCACCGAGACAGCCCTGGGGGTACTGGCGGCTTCCCTGGGAGTTCCATTTGCTTCTTGGCCACCACAAGCCCCACCAGTGAGGCTGGGGAGGGAAACCCAGCACATTTCCCAGCAGGCCGGCTAGTTTTGAGGGGAGCAGAAAGAGGCTCTTTGTGGGGTTCTTTCTGCTGGGAGGGGCACCTTGCTGCCCCAACCTCCTGTTTATCCAGCACCAGGGGGCTGGCTGCAAAAGACTACCTGTAAAAATTAGTTTTGGCACAAGCATCCCGGAGACAGCCCTTGCCAAGGAAAAAAACATTGTTGACAGGCTCTGGGAAAACAGCGTTACTCATCTGGGGGAAAAGAACCCAGCCAGGTTGAGCAACCTGCAGGGATTTATTCAGCACAGCTTTATCTCCAACCAGCAGTGAGGTGCCTGAGAAAGGATGATGCTTTTCCTCCTCTGAGTGCCTTCCCATGGCACCCAGCTTGCCTGACCTCAGGTTGGTGTAGGCTTGAGAGTCCCCACTCACTGCTGAGGGATGCACTGGGCCAAAGAGGGGGCATCATGGGGTGTTCCTGGCTGGGGAAGGGGGTGGTTTCTGTGCCAGGGCTGTGCTGGGGTGATAGAGGTGCTCTCCTGTGCCAGGGTAAGGCCCAGCCCTGGGATGCTGGCTGGAGACAGCTGGGCTTGACAATGGGCACAGCTGAAACCTGCATTAAAACATTTCCCCCCTTGTTCTTCCCATCCCTGGGCTTGCACTGAAGTCACCTCCCCATGCATATGCAGCAATGAGCATCATGAAGCCACCTGAGCTTGTGTGGAAATAGAGCAAAGGCTTAACGCCATTTTTGTTTTGAAGACAGGAAAAAATCTCTGTTCTATACAAACCAGAACCAAGTTCTACAAGCACCATGTAAAGCTCCGCTAGTTTCTCTGCAATCACTCTGCAGTCTTGTTTGTCTATCCCCACACAGGCTGCAAATAACTTCCTGGTGTTTTACGGCATGTGTCAAATAAATGAGCCTGAAAAATCGGAGGTGAGTCAGTAAATGACTGTTGAAGTCCTTCGATGCAAGCTCTGGCTGCACTGCAAAGAACTTAATAGAATCATAGAAGGGTTTGGGTTGGAAGGGACCTTAAAGATCATCTAGTTCCAACCCCCTTACCATGGCAGGGACCCCTCTCACTAGACCAGGCTGGTCAAGGCCCCATCCAACCTGACCTTGAACACCTCCCCTTGACCATCCACAGCTTCCCTGGGCAACCTGTTAACTTGCATGGCCTCTATTAGCTTGAAGACCCCTTTTTCTTCCCTGACATGAAGCCGCCCTTCAGCTTTGAGCACCCTCAAAGTGCCCAGCTGAGACACACAGACTGCTTGCTCCATCTGATATAAAAACCCTGTGATGAGGAGGAACGGGATTCATCTCCCATAAAGCTGAAGTGCCCCTGCCTCGGGGCAGGTCGGTGGGGACAGAGCCCTTGCTGACCCTGCCCTGGGGCAGGGGGTGTAGTGAGTTGCATGGTCTCAGCCCCATGGCTCAGAGGCTGGGCTTGCAGGAAGGGGCATGAGCAGGAATTTTTCTCAGTGGGATGCTGCAATATGCAAAAAATACCAGTTTGTGTTAATTTTAGTTTTAGTTTGTGGTAATTTGGGGAATTATGTTTCCTTAGCAAGGCTAAGGTGTAGAAAGTTACATCTGGAAAGTTAGCCTGGTCACACTGGACTGCTCATGGAGTATAGGAAGGGTTTGAAGGCTACAGCTTAGCCAGGTTAACGAGCACCTGCAGCCAAAAGGGCCCATGTCCAGGCCCAGGGTGAAGTTTTTGCTGGGGTCCCTGAAGCTGCGTGGGCAGAGCTGCCCCTCAGTCCATGCTGCAGAGCCTGTTCCCACACATCCAAAACTCTGTCCCCTGCATCCTGTGCCTTGGCTTAATGGTTGTGCAGGTGTTTTACCA
The DNA here is from genome assembly GCA_013401335.1 of Brachypteracias leptosomus. Taxonomy (NCBI): domain Eukaryota; kingdom Metazoa; phylum Chordata; class Aves; order Coraciiformes; family Brachypteraciidae; genus Brachypteracias; species Brachypteracias leptosomus. The sequence goes on from VYZX01030625.1 coordinate 220,762, forward strand.
ACAAAACGGTGGCAGAAAGTCAAGCATTTGTTTTGTAGGGTGAGTGACAGCAGCCCTCCTGCCAATGGTTTGTCAAGAATGCTGGGGAAGAGCTTGCATTTGAGCTTCCCCAGAGAAGATGAGGTGCCAGCAGCCCCAGTGACACTTCCCCAGCACATCTCTGGCGGCCACGGCAGGAGAGGAGCTGTTAGACGGCCTGGCAGGGTGGTACAGGAGCTCACAGAGCCCTGGGGAAAGGAGGTGGTGAACCAGCCAGGCAAAGGGAATAGTTGTTTTTCATTCAGATCAGCTACTCCATTGAGGGAGCACAGCCAAGGAGTATTTTTGCTCAAACATACTTCAAGGGATAACTCCAAACCTCCTCCTGGGCCCCAGCAAAGAGAAGCCACTGAGTTGAGTGAGAACAGTGACCATCACTAAGCAGCTACTCCCTTAAAACCAGAAGGAAGGAAATCTGATGTCCAACATGGAGGAAAACACCAAACTCAAGAGAAGTGTAGGCTGAAATAAGGGATTACTTCCCCAAATCTGACCACCAGTTAGGTGTGCCAGTGATGAGCCCCCTGGTTCAAAGGAGCAGGTTTCTCACCAGCTTTGTGATGGAGATGGTACAAGACGAAAATAGTAGAGGCCAAGAGAACTTGCTGTAGAGAACAAGTGTCACCTTGGTTTTCCTCATCGCTTGCAAGTTTCTTATTTTTAGGATACCAAACGGTAACCTTGCATATGCAATACTTATATTGCACTACAAAATCTGTATTGCAATACAGACACTATAAAATCTATACTAATCCAAATGGTTTCATACCCTTCTTTAAGTCAATCTGAAATCATTTCAATGAAACACCTTTGAAAGGCCTTTGATGTGCAACTGGCAGGTCTCAGCTGAGCGGCATTTGGGGAAAGATTTGGGATGTCGTTTCACTCTTTGCTTAATCTTCCAGTATGTGCTGCGGTGTGGGTTTAGAAGTTTTATTTTTTAAGCAGTGGGCCCCAAAGCACGTAGCTCACATTTGTAACCTGCCCGATCAACCCGGCTGTCCGTGCAAACACCGTGGGCACACTTGAGCCCAAGGCAAGGAAGCTGCTGTCACAGAGTTTAACGTTACCACAGGGACTTAACACATGTCTACAACAAATCTCCTTCCACCAGCACAGGGTAAAGCAGAGACCCAACCCCAAAAGTTTCCCCTTTATACGCTGCTTCCCAGTATGTTGTGCAGGAGTGGAAGCACAGCCAGGCTGGCAGTGGAAGCTGAAAGCTCCTGCCACTGAGCTTGGTCTGCAAATGAACTAACAGGAGGAGCCGGGCTTATTAATTCAGACTGTGCTTTGGGGGAAGAGGTGGAATGGGGGAGATAGAGCAGAAATAACGAGGAAGTAGCAGCTTGAAGGAGAGAGACTGTAATTTCCACGAATCCTGGAAGTACGCACATTTTGGCTGGGCTCTTGCTCTAGTTGGCACCTTTGAGCAGTGCCACGTGTATGGGAGGTGCTGGCTGAGTCCCTGTAGCGTGTGGATGAGGCAGACCAACAGGGATGAGGAGCTCAAGCAAGGGCAGGAGCTACAGGACCTGAACTCAGAGGCCAGAAACATGAGTGAAACAGGCTGGGTAGGATTAGAGATCTCAAGTAGGCTTTTTCCAGCTGCCCCTTGCAGTCTTTTCACTGCAAATGCAGTGGGGGGTGGAAAGAAGAGGATGGGGATCACAGGATCTGGTGCTAGAGAGAGTATCAAGCTGCCAGAAAGCAGCCTTCACATTACTCTTTTAGATGAATAAGGCTGACAACTGCCTTGAGCTGTCACTCAGCCTGGAGAAGTGGCTAGCACTGGGGTGAAGGATGCTACTTTGTACTTCAACAGGTCTATCTATGCAGCCTACTCTTACCCTTTCTAAGGCAACTGCAAAAATGGCTAAATCAACCCTTAGACCTCCTTTGACAGCAGATGACTGATTTTTATGACCTTGCCCATTACAGTTACCTCAAAGGCTGCATCCAGGAGCTTCAAATCACAGTGTTTAATCTGTGACTTAAAAAGCAAAGTACAAGGCAGAAAGTGCTAAAAGCCAAGGGATGGGAAAGTACAGCAAAGATGACAGGCAAGGACCATTTCATAGAGCAGCCAAATGGCTTAATTAGCAAGTTGTTTCATTTGCATCGCTTATCCTTCCAGGACAGCAGAGTTGAGGAAGACCTTGCCTTGGTATCCCCTGTGCATCTTTCTCAAAGAAGCAGATGCTGCTTAAGCAACATCCACATTGATGGTGCTTCTGGAAACATAATTTCTCACACTGGTTTGTCCCCTGCATTATTTAGCTTTTCTCTAAGGGCTGGTACATTTGGAGCTGAGCTTTGTCAACCCATTTATGTTGCATCACCCAGATTTATTGCCAGGGACTCAGCTAATTTCAGAAAGTGTTTACAGTAACTCTCTTGTGGAAGAGGGTGGCCTTAAGTGAGCTGAGAGGAATTCAGTGCTTCACTTTTAATTGGAGAAAGGGGAATTTATCCATCACAAGACATATTAGATAGGTTGGGGTGGGTTTGCAGCTGTCAGTACTTTGGCTTCAATGCACTTGCACGTTGTGTGAAACTAGTTTGTAGCACACCCAGACCGTACAGTACATCGAGCTTCTCAGCATCTTGCCTCTAACAGCACAGCACGTGTTTTATTCTCACTGAAGAGACTTCTGCTTCCCAGAGGGGATCTGGAAGCACCAGCTTGAGAGGCCATTGGCTGTAGGGGAAGATAGGGCCAACAGGATCTGGGCCAGAGATCAAACTAGTGCAAAACTTCTGGTCTCAGCTCCAGGATAAGCTACTTACTAGTAGTGTGAAAGTAGTAAAGGGTGATTTTGGTCCAGGGAAACTTTAGCATAACTTGCCTTTTTGCCTCTAGGTTCTTGCTTTTCTTCTTGTTCAGTTTAAAGGTGCATGGTGGGTTCATTAAACCCCAGGGGGAAAGGTTGGCACTTTTCTCCTAGGCCAAAACCAGTTTACAAGTTTTAGCTGCCCACATCCAACTCCTTCTGCTATGCTTTAAAAAAACCCCAAAGCGACGATTCTGTTCAAGCTGGGCTCTTCTGCTATGGACAGATGGCATCATCCAGCTAGCTAGCAACACTTCTCCTGCAGAGCCTTTGGCCCGAGTAATTTGGCTGCTAAGACCACAGTGGTAGCATAGTACTGAATTTTTAAAAACGAGAGGAAAGATGACAAGCTTATCTCAGCTGAATAGCCATACACAGCAGTGTCAAGGTTTCCAAATTAATAAAAAGCCAACAGCATTACAGATAAATGTCTTTTAATTAGGATTAAATACTATCTCAAGGTATCTTGAAATCGCACTTGTACTGTACTAATCAACAGCCAGAGGCAATAAAAAAAGTCAGAAAACTTAAAAGAGTTCTAACATCCAACACATGACAGTTAAGTGCTGCCATTTAAAGCGACACAGACCGCTCCCAAGAACAGATATTCTTAGAGGAAAAAGTTGTAACATTTTTGTATGGACCAAAAAAAAAAAAAAAGAAATTGAAGACTGGAAGAAATATATTAGTGCCTGCCTTTTTAAAAGGGTTTTTTTTTTTACATTAAATACAGTTTTCTTCAAAAGCAAGGTAATTCCTAAATTTATGGTTTATATACTGTATGTACACAAGAGCAGAACATTGTACAGTGTTTTTGGATAAAGCAGCACTAACTAGCTATAAGCTGGTATGGTGTTGCTGAACCAAACAAAGATGACAAGTTAAGCACTCTAGGAGAAGTATCTCCGTGGTTGGTATGAGAAAAGTAAAGTATCATGTATGTACAAACTGGTTATTCAAACAAACCCCATAAACTCAACTCCATTTGCCGTGGAACTGTCTATGCTGCAGCTAATCAATGGAAGTCTTACTGCAAGAACTGATGGGAGAGAACCAAAGCAACTGTTTTGCTTCTGCAAGAACGTGCATGATCCATGCAGAGAGCACTCAGGCAAGTCGTCATCACCCCTGGGGGGCAGGGCTCCAAGGAGAGCAGGTTCTCACTGCAGCCTCCAGTCAAGCAGCCACCTGCATTTTTCTGCTATACAAAATATGAAACGCCCCAACCCAGACCATAAGAAATTGATATTAAAGCTACATTATTAACTATCCGTACGTGCACTCTGCCTTTCTGCGGCCAGTTACAGATTAAAGCAGAAAGCTTGCACCCAGTATCACCACTTCAGACTAAAATGGCCTGGCAGTGATTTCCATAATTAGTGCAACATTAACTCCTGTACTTTATCAAAGTCACTTACTGCTCTTCAGGTGCACAACGTGCTTATTCAGGTTTTACAAAAACAGACAAACCAGAACGTTGTGCTGAAAACTGGTTTCAGGTTTGTGGACTGACATCTTTTTTTTTTTTTTTTAAAGTCTACCCCATTAAAAACCCATGAAACTTAGAAAGTTTGTGCCCTGGTTCAAAGTCAATTGCCTCAAAAAAGTAACTTTTTTTTCTAGGGTTAGCAGCGGGGCAGAAAGATTAAAGTTCTTCTTGTTACATATACTTTTAATTGTCATTCAGTTTACATCTTCAGAAGAGGTTATTTGCTGTGTTCTCAGGATGCTCTTCATCCTTGTCTTAGCCACTACACTGGTTGAAGGAACTGAATGTTTCTTCTTGGAAGAGGACAGAAGCGAGACAACTTGTTTCTAAACTGCATCAACTGAAAGTTTCAAGTTTTAATGGTGTAAAAATCTGACATTCAATTACAGTGAAGAGAAACTTGCTACACAGCAAACTGCATCCAAATCTACCAGTTATTGATGGGACCTTTAAATGAACCGTTAACAAGTTATTGAAAGCATCCAGACCTGGAAGCATCAGGTCTCCCAGCTGGTGAGCCAACAATTCCCTCCCCCTTTTTCACGAGGCTTTAACAAATGCAACTGGTGTGACCTTAGTACTGGAGCCAATGACTTCCACTGGTTAACTCCAATACCCAGCAGGGCTAGGGAGATCCTGTGTTAAGCCCAATGCAATATGCATTAGTATCATGGAGCAGGAAGATCCCAGTGTCTACTTGTTAAAGTTCACACAAACCATACAGATAAAGACAAGATAAAACACAGACTCAAAAGGATCCATTACGCTTGAAGAAAATCCCAAATAAAATGACATCTTCTGCACAGCCCAGCCTCAGCCACACCTTTATCTAGTATAATAAACTCTGTAGTAAACTGTTTTTGACCTCCATAGAGAGTAGGAGTTGTCAAATTTAAGAAGATAAACTCCTCTCCCTGGGTACTGGTGGCTGCCAGCATACACTTCTTCATGACAGTCTCGTCTGTACACAGGCACTATTTCATCTAGCTGAGGCTTGTTGGCATTCTTTTTGGCTTTTTCTTCACTGCTAGCATTTTCTGCAAGGAAGAAGAAGAAAAAAGTGTCAGTTAACATGGGTGGATGCTTTACCAGAGAAAAATCAGACTGATCTGCAGAGGACAAGGCACTCTTTGTTAGTTCAGAAATCAGATGGGTCAAAGGGGTTCACACTAAGGCTGTGCCTAAGGCATTCAAAGGCAGAAGGGAACAGTCAGTGCTCGCTTTATCATGAATTTTTTAGTTTGATATTAAAGCTCACAACACCCACCTCCCCAGCACAGCTGGGGCAGTTTGTAGAGAGGCCAAGCTCCAGTTTTTGTTTAGACAATACCCCTCATTGGCCACTACTAACCTGACATACTTACTACTACCAAGTACTCTGGGATAATATCCTGAAGGCCACTGCTCCCTATGTCAGAAAGCTCTTTCTAAACAAATCACATTCTCATTCCAGAACATTTTTTCCTGAGGGTACGTTAAACTTCTCCATAGGTAAAGGCTGTAGCCTGTGTTGTGCCACTATCAGGAATTGCTCTTTTAAGCTGTTTCCCTGAAGCCTCAAACTTCCTCCCTAGAAAAAATTTCATGAACAGCAGGGCAGGATTTTTCTTCATGTTTTAGTGAGCAGATCCACAATGCTCTGTTACGGCACTGGTTTCAATCTAGCTTACTGGATAGCTGAACCAGACAAGAGGGCACACTAAGCAGTAAGTAAAACTCAGGAAAAAGATTTCCCCACCTCCAAATGCTTTAACCTATCCATAACCAAATGAGGTGACTGAAGTTATGTTCAGAATTGCACTTCCTATTCAAAACTGAAGACGAGATTCTAGCTAGATGGAAGTTGGAGGAAGCAGGTGATTACACAAGACAATCAGTTGGGTTTTCCCCCACAGCAAGCTCTGTAGGACTGTCAGTTCATACAAATAAGCATGCTTACCTTCTTCTTCATCCTCATCATCACTGGATTCGCTGACATGCACACTGACTGCAGTATTAGGGGAGTCTGTCCATTCAAAATACACCCCAAACCCAATGTCATAATTGTCTGTAGCAAACTCCCAAAAGAGGTAAGACCCCTCTTCGTGAGTTGGTACTCTAACCGTAACCACTTCTCCTCGGCCCACTGTGATCACAGAGTCTGCATCCTGACGGATTTTTTCCTTGAAGTCTTTTATCTGGGGTCGTGTCCACATGGATGGGGCAGCAATCACTGGAACAGAATCTGAAGAGTGGGGAGGAAATACTCCAGTTAAGCTTTGTTTCAGTTATTTCACTTTAGTGTGTGCCTTAGGGGCGCCTGAAAACCACAAGCATCAGAGTTGCTTCTAAGTAATTTATTTATATATTTATGTACTGACAAAATCTTTTTACAGTTGATATTTGCATGAAATGCAGCAGAAGTTCAGATATAACACTGCACGCTTAAATCCTAACAGTTCAGCCATCCACCATGTTTCAGCCAACATCGCTTAAGCAGAAAAGACTCAGAAGACAGACATATGGATGGGGTTACATCACACAGAACCCCTTCGCTGCAAGGATTTTTAATGTCACAGAACCAGAGGTTGTGGATTTGTCTAGAAATTTTCAAATATTGACTGAAATAACCAAACACCTCATTATGCAGACAGGGACCATGCTAGTGTTGGTCCCACAGTGGGAACCAAGGAAGTCTTTTGAGGACTACTGACTGTGGATGAAAGCATAGAGGTAATACCCAGAAATACAAGCGATGAGAGTGCTGCTGGGAGGCTACTTTTCCTGCTTCACCTCCACAGCTTCCTGGAAGCTGTCCGAGGAAGGTGGGAAATGTGAGGGGACAGCAGTCCAGACTGCAGACAGGACAGGGCTAAGCCACATGTAGGGCAGCATTCAGAGAGAGTAAGAAGGATTTGACTTTATTTCAACCTGTAAAGCTAAATCACTCAGTTTTAACCCGAGTTCAAAGAAGATTGAACACATTTCTGCACAGAACAGCTTTCTCCTAGAGCTTTTATGCTCCTTTCCTTCAAGCCAAGGGTGAAAGGAGGTTCTGGATCCCATCCACTTTGCCTTTGCTGCTTCCTTTTCCCCTCTCTCCAAAGGAGAGTTTTGCCTGTGCAGTATCATCTTCCCTTGAGAGAAATTAGATCCAGGTCTTGCATAGCCTGATGCAGCCAAACAAAGAGCCACAGCAACCACAGTTAAGACATCTGAATCCTAAGAAAGGCTTTTGTTATTTATTTTTAATTAAACAATCTAGCTAGTCCTACCTTTTGGTCCATTCTCCAGAGCTTCTTCCAAACCCTCTGGATCCAGCTCTTTTTCAGGGTTGTCTGCATGTGCACTGGCCTGCCCATTAATAGATGGGGTGTCCCCTGGGGCAGGCGCATTCACCTTCGACGCAGTGGTCAGAGGAGTCCCTGTTGCTGCCACAACTGCCTCCTGCTGTTTTTGTAAGGCTGCCTAAAAATGACAGAAATTCAGTCAAGTAAAACCAAAACCAATGTCTCCCTCTTCCAGCAGAAGGTATAAAGAAAAAAGTCTCCCCCTGCACCTCACAAGGAGGCTTGACACAAAAGACACCACATAGAGACATTGAGGTGGTGGAGCAGGTCCAAAGAAGGACAACCAATCTGGTGAAGAACCTGAAGAACATGTCTTGTGAGGAGTGGCTGAGGGAACTGGGACTGTTTAGCCTAGAGAAGGCTGAGAGGAGACCTCATTGCTCTCTAAAACTACCTGAAAGGAGGTTGTAGTGAGGTGGGTGTTAGTCTCTTCATAACAAGTGATAGGACAAGAGGAAATGGCCTCAAGCTGTGCCAGGGGAGGTTTAGATTGGATAATAAGAAAAATTTCTTTACTGAAAGAGTGATTGAGCATTGGAACAGGCTGCCCAGGGCAGTGGTGGAGTCACCACTGGAGGTGCTCAAAAAACATGTAGACACGGCACTTTGGGACATGGTCTAGTGGTCATGGTAGTGTTGAGCTGACAGTTGGACTTGATGATCTTAGAGGTCTTTTCCAACCTTAATGATTCTATTCTATGACTAGAAGCAGCATTCTTCTGCTGCTTCACTCTCTCGACCAATGAGAATTACACGGATTTAGTGTCAGGGGAAGGGAAGTCACTTTGTTCTAGGCTGGTGGATACAACCCAAACAAAAAAAAATAATTCAACTTTCAAGTTAATTAGGTCACACACAAACTCTTGCACTTAACTACAGAAGTTCTGTATTTCAGGAATTCTTATAACATTTCTTTCAAAATTGAAAGTGATGACTTGTCTGCTGGTTTTCACCAGTGGGCTGAATGGGTTCTATAGCCCAAGCTCATCTAGGTCTAAAAAGAGTCGGAAGTCTTTAAGGTCTATTAAGTACTTGCCAATTTGCAAGTTAACTTGCTCAACAGGGCTCTCTATCAAATCCATGACACCCAACAAAGGTGGTTATTTAATGAAAGCAGAAAGCCTGAGAGCCACAAGGACTGCGAGTGGTCTGGGAGAGAGCTCTTAAAGCTCAGAGGTGCTTTTAGAGCATGACTTATGTAGATGGGAAATCTTTAGATAGAATTAGTCATCCTGTTCCTGTGCAATGGATTAAACACACCTAGAACGAGCTTATACAAGGTAACAACCACCCTTCTGGACTTAAGCAGGATGCATTGCCCCTTTAACTTCAAGGCTTGTTCCCTAGTTACCAGTACTGAGAGATTACATTGCTGTTTTGTGGGNGCCGAAAAGATGATCAGAGGGCTGGAACCCCTCTCCTACAAGGACAGGCTGAAAGAACTGGGGTTGTTCAGCCTGGAGAAGGCTCAAGGGAGACCTCATTGCAGCCTTTCAGTATCTGAAGGGGGCCTACAAGAAAGCTGGGGAGGAAAATTTTTGCGATGGCTTGTAGTCATAGGACAAGGGGTAATGGCTTTAAACTGGAAGACAGCAGATTTAGATTAGAAATTAGGAAGAAGTTTTTCACTCAGCGGGTGGTGAGACACTGGAACAGGTTGCCCAGGGAGGTTGTGGATGCCCCAAAACTGGATGTTTTAAGACTGGATTGGATGGGGCTTTCAGCAACCTGGTCTAATGGAAGGTGTCCCTGCCCACGGCAGGGGGGTTGGAACTAGATGATCTTTAAAGGTCCCTTCCAAACCAAACCATGATGTCATTGAGTGGTTTGAATTGCAAAGGACTTTAAAGATCATCTAGTTCCAATCCCCCTGCAACAGGCAGGGACATCTTTCACTAGATCAGGCCACTCAAAGCTCCATCCAACTTGCTCTTGAACATTTCCAATGATGGGGCATCCACAACTTCTCTGAGCAGCCTAATTCAGTGTCTGACCATCCTCATTGTAAAAAAAAATAAATTTCGTCCTTATGTGCAATCTAAACCCACACTCTCTCAGATTAAAACCATCACCCCTTGTCCTGTGTCACTACATGATCCGGTAAAAAGGTCTATCTTATAGCCTCCTTTAACTACTGAAAGGCTGCTATAAGGTCTCCCTAAAGCCCTCCTCTCCAGGATGAACAACCCCAACTCTCCCAGCTTTTCTCAGAGCTGTTCCAGTCCTCCGATCATTTTTGTTGCCCTCCTCTGGACCCACTCCAACAGGTCCATGTCCTTTTATGATGGGGACTCCAGGTGAGGTCTTGAGAACTGAGTAGAGGGGAAGAATCACCTACCTCCCTCAACCTGCTGGACACACTTTTTAGGGCAGCCCAGGATACAAATGGCTTTCAGGGCTGCAAGAGCCCATTGCCAGCTCATGTCCAATTTCTTATCCACCAATAACCCCAAGTCCATCTCCACAGGGCTGCTCTCAATCCATTCATCCCTCAGTCTGTACTGATACTGGTGACTGACCTGACCCAGGTGCAGGACCTTGCGCGTGGCCTTTTCGAACTTCATGAAGTTTACATGGGTTAAGATGGCTTGCTTCCTTGGACAGTTCTTTGCTGAGGACAACAGCCTCATCAACACACAAATGAATCAGAATCATAGAATGGTTTGAGTTGAAATGGGCCTTAAAGATCATCTAGTTCCAATCCCTCTGCCATGGGCAGGGCTATCTTCCATTAGACCAGGTTGCTGAAAGCCCCATCCAACCTAGTCTTGAACACATCCAATGTTGGGGCACCTACAACGTCCTTGGCAATCTGTTCCAGTGACTCACATCCTCACAGTGAAAAACTTCTTCCTAATTTCTAATCTAAATCCCCTGTCTTCTAGTTTGAGCCCATTACCCCTCATACTATCACTACAAGCCCTTGTAAAAATTTCCTCCCCAGCTTTCTTGCAGGCCCCAACAGGAAATCAGTCACCAAATTTTAAGTCTTTTGCTGAAGATCAATAGACCTCAGGTTGGCAGCTACAGGCCATTTAAGATTCAGGTCCTGCCCAGAGAGGTCAGATGTACCAGAGTGAAGTCTGGCTTACATCTGTTTAAGACAGTTACAGATGGACATCCTTGAACTCTAAAATAGCTTGAGAGGTGAATATAGCACATCTGCCAGATACGCACGATGCCCCTAAGCAGGGTGGGAATGTGTCTTTCTAGCCCAGGCACAAAACCCTTGTCAAGAAGTAAGGTACTACTGCCACCCACTGCTACCAGAAGTATGAATGTCTCTCCTCCCACCCAAATCACGAGCAGTCTAATGCAGGCAAGCAGCTTAATTAGATACTGATGTCAGACAATAGATGCAAAAGGAGAGAGAAGGGAGCAGTGCTCAAGCTGACAGGGAGGAGCAATCTCAAGCCCAGTAGTGAAGTGACAGTGTTGCATGCACATTCAGCTGGAGACACGTGGCTGACCACAGCCTGCTGCTTTGCACAGACCTGCAGGTGTGGTACCAACAGGGAAAAAGTCACCTGAATGGGTCTAGTCGTGCTCAGATGCACTGGTGTGTACCCCAGTAAATTACACCCAGAGCACTTCCCATTGGGTCTCCAAGAATAATATCCAACCAAGTAATTAGTAACGGCTGCTTAGAATTTTCTTACCTAACAGCTGCTTCAGAAAACTTACTCAATAAGATTAAATAAAGGCTCTTTGGTGTTTGAATCTGAAGCAGCATTAGTCACTAGGACACTATCTCTCCCTGTAGCAATTATCTTTTCAAGGAGATAACAGCAGACAAGTTAACATCTCCCAGAGACAGCCTCGGATACAAAATCTAAGTTTCTCAGCTGTTTGGCCATACCTGTTGCTGTGCAAGCTGGACTTGATACAACTGCTGCATGTATTGTTGATAATGCTGCTCCTGGAGCTGCCGAATTAGGATCTGCTGCTGCTCATAGTTGCCCGGATACTGCTGGGCTGCATACTGCTGGAACTGAATGGCAGTCTGGGAGTTCAGTGCTGCCATTATCTGTTGCCTAGATTGGTGGAGGAGAGTAGGAAGATTACAAGCAGCTAGGGGTATTGGGGAAAATCCCTGTGATTTAAGCAGCCTCAAAGACAGTTAATTCAATTCCTGCAAAAATCAATTAGAACAAATCTACGTAATAGCCCAGAGCCCAAGGTAATGCAAACGTGAATTCTGCCTAAAAAATATGCTGAGAATATAAAGAAGGGAGCAACAATTTCTACCCAATGCCTGAAAACATCAAATGTTAAAAAAAACAAGAGCTCTTACATAATTCTCAATCTATAGTCTGATAAAGAGGCAGTGATGAAAAATGTATGACTATATTTCTCAAGCAAGCAAGGGAAAAAAACCCACATTTGGTTCCTCCGGAAAACATGCAGAAACCATCCTCCTAGCAGCCCTTCTACAAATACTGATAAGAAACCTGCTGTGGCAGAGCACGCCAGTGCTTTTTTGGTAAATCTAAGAACACCACACCACATTACTATCTTGATTTCCTGGGACGGTATGCAAACAAACATGAAAAGCGGCTTAAATCAGGAACAAAATAAAAAGGCTGCCAAATAGGGCATCTGTGCCTCCAATAAACTCAACTGCTGAAACTTCAGGAGGAACACATGGGTTACTTATGCACAGGCTCAGTTTTTCTCCTGAAAAACTAACTATATGGTAAAATTACTAGCTAGATCCAGGGTTTGTCTCACATGTTATGTCCACCAGTGATCAACTAGCTATGCTTCAGAGGAAGAAAGAAGTATCGCACAAAACCAGGAGTAATTCACTCTTCTCCCTTCCTCAAAAATCATCCTCTAAAACCTCCAGTATTTAACTGGTTTAGTATCCTAAAGGGCAAGATTTACTACTCTTCAGCAAACTACAACCAGTTTAGATACACTTGGCCTGTATATACACATCCATGTTCTTTTTCTGTCTAAACTCTATCTCTGTAACCTGCTAAAACTACTTATTGCACAACTGCTATTCATGTAAAAAACAATAACCTCCTAATTTCAAGCATACCACACTTCCTTTTATTAAGCACTGTGCAACATTTTTTATTGTATGCTCTGTTCGTTTATGTCTGTATTTAACACTCCCCTGGCTCTCACCATGTTAAACAAACAGTAACACTTACGGATTAATTACCTGCTCCCTTCTCAAAACCACTACAGAGCAAATGCAGGATCTACTTCAGAGACACTCTCTGCAAAGACATTTTTATTATGGGAAATGGTGGCTGACTGATGTGGAACAGCTTTGATGATTTATATACTTTTAAATATTGTGCGTGCAAAGCCAGAACCATGTTTTCAGCATCTGGATGTGATGGGAACAATGAAATATAACTGGAGCTGTATATTCTAAGTAAACAATTTAACTCGGGCTACAAACAGAGGTTAAGTGCATTTGAATGTGAATTTTGTATTCCTTTTAGAAGGTGGTAAGACCCAGCGACTGTCGGTGTATAAATGAGATCTGCAAACACTTCACACTTCTAGAAAGGGAGCAAATTTAGGGAGGTAGTGTTAGACTACCAAGCAAGACCATTTCAGCCATGCATTCAAAACATACCATTGAAGTGCAGTTATTCCTTTTTCCAAGGCTCCACCTTTTGTGAAAGGATAGAAACATCCAAGTCACAGTTCAAACAACCCTTCCAGCTGGACACTTAACTCTGCTCAGCTGAGTGCAGCATTAATCATTTAAGAAGCAGTTTTCATGAGGTGCAGCCCTTGAACCCCAAAACCTCCAGAGCATCTATTGAAACAAAGCCTCTCTGGCACTTTCATCTGAGAAGGCTGCATACAATAACACGTTAGGATAATTATTCTCTGCAAACTGTGTCCCTCTTAACTAAGGATGCAAATGTCACTGCCAGACTCAAGCGCTCTGAACTTCAGGTATTCAATTCTAGCACAACTGTTTAAACAGATACAATTATCTCAAGTGCAAGGCAGTTATTTTCCTTAAAGTGTTGTTTGTTTCAGCTACTCACTTCTGTTGTTCCATGCGAAGTCGTTCCTCCTCTATTCTCCTCCTCTCTTCTTCTTCCCTCCTCAGTCTTTCCTCCTCTTCTCGCCTACGTTTTTCTTCTTCTTTTTGCAAACGCTCACGCTCCTCCTCCTCACGCCGCCTTCGTTCTTCCTCTTCTCTTCTGCAACATTCACTCAATAAGCTATTTCTGCATTGCTACAATCCTAGGATGAGTTATTTTCAACATGCTGTAACCTGCCTTTTGCCTGCCCAGTAAGGCTTTTTGTTTGGTATCATCTCCTCCCATTTAAATTGGCCTGGAGAAGTGTCTCATTGGACATGAGAAGAAAACATTAGTGCTTAGTTTTACTGCACTCTGCAGTATGACAAGTGTAAATTCTGTATTATTATTTGATACTCATTCTAACCTGTTACTGTGCTACCTATAGCAGACAGCAGTAGAGAAAATTGCCTGGAAACCTTAAACCCATCTTCCAAGCTTAAACAAATGTTCCATAATTACATGGACACTATAGTTTAATAATCACATGATATGTGAATGATAGTAGAAGATGGTCTTTGTCAAGTTGCTAACCTATACTAGAACAGGAGTTGAAAGCACCCGACAATTTCATATTCTGTCTACATTTACTTCACAGACATCAGGGCAGACATTTTGCGAAGCCTGTCCTTCTTAAGCAGATATCAGTATCTGCAAAATTGTAAAAACTCCTTATATTCTCAGTGTCTTCACTTCAGAAACAATCACCCATTACTGGAAAAGTAAAAAGGCTCACAGAGATCACACAGTACCACAGCCACTCAAACTTGAAGCATTCCTCTTCCCAAGACAATTAGCTGTGACACTGTCTATAGGTCAAGAGCTACACACTCAGTATACTCCAAAACCAAAGGACTCAAACGTTACCTTTTCTTTTCTTGTTCTTCTTTCTCTATCTTGTGGGAAGTGACATATGTTGAAAACAAGTGGCAGCACCTATTCAGGAGCTTAACGAATTCTGTCATAGCTTTTTGCTTTGACATGTTTCCAAGGGCAGCCCATTCCTTCCTGCAAGAGAGAAATCAGCTGAAATAACATGAGACTCAACTCTTTTGAAATCAGTAGTGAATTCTGAGAACCCAGCAAAGGAAAAAAAAAAAGTTGGGAGACCAGGGGCCAAACTTCATCATAAACAGTTTCAGAGAACCAACAACTTTTGGAAAAAGACAGTAGAGTGCTCTCTTCTGCCAGCACCAGAACAATTGTTTCAAACAGATGTACCTGGGTGCTTACTTGGAATCTCACACATACCACCGACGCCATTTAGAATTCTGAACTATAACCAAAAGCTTCCCAGCTACAAAGGAACCCGAAATAACTTTTACCCTTCTTCCACTAGTTTGTGGAAAAAATGCATACATTTTCCTGGATGAATAAACATGGTAACAACCATCGGTTACAGTTCTTCAGTTAGTTGAATGCAACAGCCTGGTTCTTCCTAAAGGAAAGCTGAGTCCATCTGGGCAAAAACAGAGCTCTGGGTCCAGCTCTGAGGAGCCAGTGCTGTGTTGCACATGGCCTTCAAACTAGAAATAGCAACAGCAAACAGAAGTGCACCCTGGACTGCAAACAATACCAGAGACGTGCCTGAGACTGCCCAGATCTCATAAAGATGTATTTGGAGTTTGAATGCATCAGGCATCTGATTTCAGAAGTTACCTTTGGCATTAGCAAAAGCTATGGTGAACGCTGCTATCATTGGTACAAGGCCTGGCCTGCTGTAACCCTGGTGTGGAGCTAGAATGAAACATGGGCCTGCATGTGAAGGCACAGCTAACCAAGTCTTAAACTGCTGGGAGAAACCGCTTTTCCTAATGCGGTTGAAAAAAATTCAATAATCTCCTGTTTGCACCTTTACTGAACTGCGACTCAGATTTCTAAGAAGTATTTGAAGAGGCCACTCTCACTTTCCACTACCATACAGATATAGAGAGGCAACCCACATACTTGTCTTCTTATTGCAGAAATTGGATGATCTTATCTTCAGACAGGAAAAGCAGAATTAAGGCCAACAAGAGCACCAGCCCTTTTACCTTCTATCATTCCCCAGCACATCAAAGAATCCAACTTCAGGGCAAGTGTCAGGGTTGTAAGGTCCCAGGAGAACCTGCTTGTGCAGTGCCACAAGTTTGAGTTTTTCTTCATATGTTGGATGAAAGGCTTTGCCATCTTTTTCTGTAGAAAAAAAAGATAAAATTTTCACCGCTGTGATTAATTGATTAAGCACAGGACAGCAAAAAGCATTTTGTATAACCGCTACTATGAATTCTTCCATAAAAAAGGAAGAAGAAAGGTAAGTCACAAAAGGTTAGACAAATTAAGTCAGTTCTATTCAAATAAAACACAGATCTATCCAGAAAAAACACATCTACTTCAGCTGCTGAAACTTAATTGTGAAGTGTTTTTCATCATACCATCTAGAGTCAATCTTAGCTAGTAAATTATCACATATTTATGTTAATTAGTTGAACATCATACCATATGGATCTATATCTCTGAAATATTTAAAAACCTTAACTTGAATTCAAATGTGCCTGCCAAGTCTATTGTAGTGTGGATAGCAAGGATTTTCCACAAAGAAAGATGTGACGTTAGCTTTATAGATTGCTCTCCTTTCATGCAGAAAGCAGAACAAGCAAGGTCTAAGGCAAGGAAAATTGCAGAGAGGAACAATTAGAATTAAGGGAGAATTTTCCTTGAGGGAATTTGATTGCTGTGCTTTGCCAAGGCAGCTGGAATAACCCCTCACAATGAAAAGTCTCAGAGGCGACTCCATCAGCACCAACACATACAGAGTGCTCTGGCCGCAAGACGTGGGCCACACAAGCCTGAACACAATCAGAATTCCAATGGCTCCGCACCAACATCTTCTGAAGTGGTCTTGGTTAGATCCCATCACCCACTTACTGGTAAAGAGAGACTTGCATTGATTTAAAATGATACGTGAATTAGTCAGCTAGGACTCACCTCAACACATTTCAACTGTCAAAACAAATCAAAGCAACAGGCACCGCTATATGTAATTACACTGCTCATTAAGAAAAGAGCTTTTTCTTGAGCAAGAAAACAAATAAACAAGCAGTCATCTCCTTTTGGAAGGGTGAAATGAGGAAGCTATTACCAGAGGTAAGCAACAGTCAATTGACATGACTGGACTGCTAACTGTTCTCCCTGTAGGAACTGCAGGAAGAGCTGCCATGGATTTCCAGCTCTCTTCTGGAGCAAGCTGTTTACAGCCCCAAACTGAACAGTCCAATTCACACCCAAATTTTAGGGCTGATATTTGCATATTGCAAAATCGCTTGGCCAACACTTGTAAGCAGAGTTATTAACAGGAAGAGAAGCAAATCCTTGAACAAAAGAGGAGGGGAAATACCTCTACTATGGTGTATTGAGAAACTCAAAACAAATACATCTGAAAATTGGAAGCAACCCCAGAGGGAAAGTGTTTGCAGGTCACAGCGAGAAGCTGTATTCTGGACAGAGTAACTTCAGTACGTTACTGGACTTAGTTAAAACTCCACAAGGAACCACTACGTGCATGACATTTGTTTTGAAGCCAGAATCGAAGAATTAGGAAAGTCAACATTTGATGACTTGTGATCCATTCCTGGAGGTCCACTTGACTCTTGCAGAATCTCAAGTATTTGTTGTTCTCCCAGGGCCACACAACCTTACAGCATATATAGCTTCTGGCTTCCAAAACCAGAAGTCCTTCTCCACAAAAAAATATCTATTTGCAAAAAATACCTGGTGGGGTGGAGAAGGTGGGGGATGTAAAGACCAAACCAGTGTCTACTCAGTGGTATCCAGTGAAAGGACAAGAAGCAGCAGACAAACAGAAATATAGGAAATTCCACTTCAGCATAAGAGGTGGCTTTTTGTTGTTGTTTTTTTTTTAAAACAGTGAGAGTGATCAAGCACTGCAACAGGTTGCCCAGAGAGGTTCTGAAGTCTCCATCCGTGGAGATATTCAAAATCCAAACGGACTAAGTCCCAAAAAGCCTGCTCTGAACAGAAGGGCTAAACCTGAAAATCCAAGAGGACCCTTCCCAACACAAGTCTGTGATCCTTAAGACATGCAAATCACCATGTCCTGGTAAGTTCTCTGTCCCTGGGTCTCACATCTCCTGCTCTCAGGCCACCCAAAGAAAAGCCTTTTGGCTTTTCCTCAATTCTTCACACTTCACATTTAACTCAGAACTTGCTTATTAAGTAGCAAGCACTTCCACTAGCCTCAGTAAACAGCACACTTTGAAATCATACTTAATATCCTGGGGCAGCATGCTTAAAAAGAAGTCAGTTGATAAGGGTACTACACTGAAATTCTGCCAGGCTTCTGAGCTAAGTATGCTTCTCAAAGGGGTCCCCATGGCAGAGTTTATCTTGCACTACCTGTACACCTACAGCTGTCTGCCAAAAAATCATAGCTATTCACTGTACTAGACTGCTGTCTAAGCCAGCAAAGATCATCAGTGTTTGAACTCACTTCTGAAGAGGGTTAAAGGGAAAAAAAACCCAACTGTTTCCCATGCTATACACAGCACATCTGCACTTTCACAGAACAGAGAAGTCAGAACTCAAGCCCTAACTACCAAGGGAAGCCAAAATCTGCATTTACGAAGTATAGTGACCCAAGGGAAGAAGAACAAACAAGCTAAATAAGAGAGGAAAACGGATAGATGAGAAAAATGAGACAGGCATTCAGTGACTTGTAGATAATGAGGATTAGGAGCAAACTCTCAGCAAAATACTTGGAGCCAGTCAAGAGAAGGAAGTTGTATACTAGCTATTTTTCAGTTGAATTCTTCAGCATGAATCATGTTGTATAATTATCCCAAAAATTTGGAATTGCTGCCGTTAAACTGAAGCAGAGGACCTGAAGCCATCTGCAGAGCCAAATATGCCCTGAAAGAGCATTAGCGAGTCCAGACATGCAGAAGTGCCAAATTTATTCAAGCAGCCGTGAACGTACCATTTAAGTAGGTATTACCCACACATCTAATACAGCTGTCAGGAAGCTGAAGAATATCAAAGACCTCTAGGGAACACACTGAGAAATCCAAAGGATGCAGGCACACAGCAGTAGTACAGCAGCTATGCAACCCTCCCAATGCTACTGGTATGCCCGACCCAATAGGGCCAGAGAAAGACTCGGATTTATTGCAGAAGATCAGGGAACTTTTCCTGACAATACTTCAAATCATCCTTCACATGAAATGACAATTTCTCAAACTCTACACTCAAGCAGCAGCCACTAACAGATCAAACTCAAGCAGTGACTGAGGGCATGGTTACATGAACAAGGTGGGCTATGGACCTACAATACTTTAGGCATAAAGGCCCATATACACATATATATACACACACGAGTACTTCCCTAACGACATTAATTAGATCACCTAGAACACAGAGAAAGATTGGCTACCACTCACTGCAAGCTCAAGCCTCACTGATGTGTGCCACAAAACCACAACACTCTGTTACTGCGTC
The DNA here is from genome assembly GCA_013401335.1 of Brachypteracias leptosomus. NCBI lineage: Eukaryota > Metazoa > Chordata > Aves > Coraciiformes > Brachypteraciidae > Brachypteracias > Brachypteracias leptosomus. The sequence goes on from VYZX01030625.1 coordinate 240,008, forward strand.
ATCAGCCCTCAAGGGGAAATCCCTGCACACCTAATACCAGCTCTTCACGCTACCGCTCTCCTTGACTGTGGCTACTTGGTTCAGATGCCCACAAAACTGAGATCCATTGAGGGCAACTCAGTTGGATACTTCAGAAAACCAGAGTTTCAAACACTTAACAATTCTCCTTATGCTACAGGTAATTAATGTATGCTTGAAGACCATCATTTGCATCAGCATGCAAACACAACAGGAAGATGAAGCTATAACTAGCAATGAAAAGCAGGTAACAGAGGCTTATGTCACTATGTGGCACCGGACCATGGACATGAGTTGGTATAAACAAGCAAATTTAGACTCAAAGGAGTTTAAGAATAATCCTTCAAAGACTGCATCATGCAAGATACTGTTACGCATATGTAACATCTGAATTTTTACCCTGTGAGAAACATGGCACAACATTCTGCAGCTTCCACTCTGACTTCACCTCCTGCACTCACTCCAAATGCCTAATCCCTGTGGGACAGCATTCAGTCGAGTCATCTAGAAAACAGTTTGTGAAGTGTGATTTTTCACCTCATAGCTTTTAAAAGCAGAAGTCACGTATGTTAATGCTATTCATTTGCAAGGCTTTAATGAGCGAGACCAAAACCGAGAAGTGCAAGAGCTGAATTGCTGCCTGCAGATCCCAGCCCACTCTCACACTCCTTATTCTCCTCTCCTGAAGATGTTCTGCATCAACAGAAGAGATACCAACCTGCCTTTCCTGTCCAATTAAATGTGATCAAAGCTCAACTTCACATCAAACATAGATATGTTATAGGGGGTTTCATATTCTTGAAGACAAGAGCCTACTTAACTTATGAATTACAATCGTGCCATCAAGTTAGCCCTCAAATAAAAAAGATGAGGTCAAACAATTAATTTAGAATGGTATATTGCTGAGGTTGAAGATGCATTCTTGTTAGGATAAGAGGAAATAACTTGGAGCAGTCAAACAAAATTAGAATACTTAACATACCAGGAGAGCTTGTAGATACCAAAATTATATGGTTTGTATACTGTCTACTCAGATGTGCTGCACTGCAAATCACTTTAGACAGCGCATGAACACTTCAGGGACTGCCACATATTGAAGGTTGGGTGCAATGGTATTTCAATGACAGGATGTGGAGAACCACAAAGCCAGGTTGATAGTGGAAGAGATTTGCTGGCAGAGCTACTCAAGCCATCCTCTCCTACTGCAGGACACAATATATACCTTGAACAAGTTTCCTTCCCTGGCACAGCTCGTACCAGCTCACCAGGCAGAATAAGGCATCAGAGACACTTCTCTCCTACCAGCTGCCCTGCCATACACAATTACAGACAGCCCAAGAGACAAAGAAATGCACCCATTTCAGTAACATGACCGTGTTCTCCACTGCAGCCAGCACAGTGGAGCAGCTTCTAAATAGCAGCCAAAACACTGGTCACCTGAACCAGGCTGGAGAGAGCAGTAAAGGAAAGCATGCGTGTCGCAAGGAAGGCTCTTGTTTCTCACAGGAAAATGGACTGGAGTGCTATTAACCATCTATTTTCTATTCCTCTGTTATTCTGAAAAGCTTTCTTCACAAGCCATTATGGATGCTAAAAAAAGCTAGTGCACATCTCCTGCGCAGCCCAAGGCCTGACAGCTGAAGTGACCCAGAGTCAAGCATTTTAGATCTGATGCTTTATCAGAGGAAGAATAAAGTAGCTTTGAGTCTCTTTCGTATCCTAACCTAGTTTCTGGGGGGTTTTTTGCATTGTTTATAAGCACTCTCGTCCTGTGGTGTCTTCGAGCAATTCAGCTACATGCAGTATGCCACCACAGACAAGTCTCAGCAGTCATTGTAATAAACAAATCCAAAGTATTTTGATCAGACTCAACTTTTCTAGGAATGAAGCATATCACGAGTTACAACCAGACAACTCCGTACGCGGAAGGAAGCTGCTTAACTAGCAATTGCTGTTTGCCCTCTGACCTTGCACAGGGACTCCTCTAGCATCCTGACCCGAGCTTCTTCCATCCCAGGCACCACAGTTAACCCAGATACCATCGTTCTCCCAAACAAGTGCTGCCCTGAGTCACTGGTTTCCTCCACGGTAGCTGTGGGCATGTAGGTAATGCCATACACTAAGGCACAGATATCAACTAGCTTTAAGAAAGAAAGTTTTTCAAAGACACCTCCCACCTCCAAGTCAGTATAGTTTTAAGAATGGTCAGACAAGATCTCAGTATTGACCTATTAACATGGGTCAGATCCCTCATATGCTGCTTCTTGGAGTAAAGAAGGAATACTTACTCGTTCCTTGGCATCTACAAGGCTGCTAAACAAGCACACCCACTCCCTCAGTCATTTTAACAGTGGATGTATGAAAATCATTTGGAAACGAGATCAATTATTTTCAGAGCCATGCATACATAGAACAAGCTAACAGATTCAGTAATTCAAGTATTACAAATTCCTGTAACTCACCATCTTATCTCTACATAAAAATCCTTGTGTCACCTCACTTTCAGCAAAAAAATACAGATGAAAATATGTGCAATGACTTCATGGGACTTATTCCAGCCATAAGGACAGAGGAACGAGGTCTCCATTTGGAAAGTCTGACAACTGCATACAATGTCGAAAATTTTCCTCTTATGAGAAAAACCATGCATTACAAGAAATTGCAGAAAGGTTAAAAAAAAAAAAAAGAGCAGCAAGTTAAAACATATTGAAATTAAGCTTTTAATAAAAGGTAGGCAACAAAAAACCCCCACCAACAAGACAAGACAACACAAGGAACCGGAACCTAGACACAAGTAGCACTCCACTAACTTTTCACTATTCAAGGCGATAAAAGCTGAACATAAATTTCATCAAAACATGAGATCTAATAGACACAGGTCAGCAATAATGTAGACAAGCTCATTCATAGTGTGCAATTTTTACACTGTAAATACAGGTTCCAGTAGAATATTAAACCCAAGATAAAACACGAGCACAGCTGATTGAGACAAGGAACTTGCTTCTGCAGAGACATTTCTTCCTGCACCGTGTTTTAAGAATAAACACACATTAAACCAAACCAGAACTCTTTCAAACAGCTTGTTATACAGAAAGGAGAAAGATAGAAAATGCTTCCACAATCTGATACCTGGTTGCAGCAGCTTCCAAAACAGAAAAAAGAAGAAAAAAAATAATCAAGACCCTATGATTCCTCATGGTTCTTGCAGCTTAAAAAAAAAGAAAATCTCTGTACATTAGCATGCTAACAAAAAAATTGCTTTGTGGAAGGGCATCAGAACAGGGTCAAAGAACCAGGGCTCAAGTTGCTTAGAGCCTTACATGCTGCTAACAGCTATTAGAGTGTTGGTCAGCCAAAGTCAAGAAAGCAGACAATTTTGTCCTTCTAGCAGTTTCCACCAATTATATATATTCCGAGTACACTTGCCCTCAGAAAAGCCAGCTTTCCGGGGGGATCACCCAACAACTGACTGCCACAAGACTGACCACTCCAAGTAGAGAGCTGTATCTTCCCTAGCACAGGCACGTTGCTAGCCTCCCTGCTCTGTGCCCCACATTCAGCAGCAGCCGCCTGGCAGGCAGCAGAGCCAAACATCACTGCGAGGTGCTCAAAGGCTGGAGTGTAGTATAATGTAATGCCACAGGGAATGCAGCTCTTCCTCCAAAACCACACAGTCCACTTCCTCCTCTTGAGGAAGGCAAGTGCAGCATGGCACCTCTGGCTTCCTGATGAAACAAACCTGGGATCCCAAGCCAAACGCTCCAGATCTATGCCCCGGGTATTTCAGGGCTCCCTTGCCCAGCTACCAGCTGGAGTCGTGACAGCACACGAAGTGGCAAAGCCAGACACGAAGTTAGCATCCTGTGGAGACAGCACGACACCTCTCCGCCAGTACCCGGGCTGTCAGCAGACCCCACAACACTCAACGGGTGCACTCTTCGCCTACGCTTGCAAGGTTTTTCCTTCACATGCCACAAACAACGATATTTTTTCGCTCCGTTCTCGGTCGGCTTGTGCAAGCCCTCAGAAATGCCTTCCTGGCCCCGTGAAGCAGGCACATCATGGGCCAGGGTAACTTTCCAGCTCTTCTCCCGGTCCCCCACCTCGCCTCACCGCTCGCACCAGGAAAAGCGCATCCCCACAAGCCGCCTCCGACCGCTCTGAGACGCTGCTGGCCCCGGCTCGCCGCCGCACCCGGCACACCGGCCTCCGGGGGCCGCGGGCGGTGCCGGCGCCACCCCCCGCGGCTGTCGGAGAACCCGGGGCTCTGCCTGCGTCCCGGAGTCCGGCTCGGCGAGGAAACGGACGATGTCACCGCCTGGGGCTTCCCAGGACGCGGCGACTCCCGCCTCGCCGCTCCAGTCCCGGCGGGGAGATGCGCGGGCCACACCGCCGGGCAGCCTCACCTTTGAAGAAGCGCAGGGCCAGGCCGTACAGCTCCTCCAGCGCGAAGCCCCAGCGCCGCTCCGGGCTCAGCGCCGCCTCCTCCGCCACCTCGCCGACGGCCTCCGCCGGGCCCGGGGAGCCTGGGCCCGCTCGGCTCCGCCCCGCCGCGGGCTCCCCCTGCCCCGGCTGCGCTTCGCAGTGCGGCACCTCGGCGTTGGGGCTCAGCGTCAGNGCCGACGGCCTCCGCCGGGCCCGGGGAGCCCGGGCCCGCTCGGCTCCGCCCCGCCGCGGGCTCCCCCTGCCCCGGCTGCGCTTCGCAGTGCGGCACCTCGGCGTTGGGGCTCAGCGTCAGCCCGTCCACCGAGACCTCCAGCCGGTCCGAGCTCAACACCACCGCCATCCTCCCCCGCCGCCGCCTCCCTCCCGCCTGCTCTCCGCCTCCTGCTTCGCTGCGGCGGCCACGTCCCGACTTCCGCTCCCCTCCGACCCGGAACTTCCGGCCCTGCCCACGCCCCTCACGACAGATGGCCCCGCCCCTTCGCCAACAGCCGTCGGCGGGCGAGGCCTGGAGGCGGGTCGGGGGTGGGTCCCCTCCTCCGCTCCGCCCCTGCCCCCGGTCCCAGCAGCGTTCCGAACCCCGGTGAGCAAGAGGACGGGGCGATCTGCCTCAGCCGGGCGGGTGCGCGCGGGAGGCTGCCCCCACTCGCCTCACGGCGGTGGAGACCCTCACAACTGAGGTGCCTCGCAGCCCCCTCTTCCTGCTTCTTCTCGTGGCTTCGACATCGGCTTGAACCCGCCCCGCCTCGCCCCAGCCCCTCTGGGATATGGCTGAAAATAACTTACCACCACCACCATCCTTACCCCGGGGCGGAGGTAAGGTCGCCTCGGCCGGGGCAGAGCCGCAGCGGCCCCGGGAGCTGCTCCGCGGCGGCAACGCGGCTTGCACCGAAACGTTTGGGCTGCCTGCCCCTCGTCACAGTCCCTCCTTCGCCGCAGACCTTCNACATGAGATCTAATAGACACAGGTCAGCAATAATGTAGACAAGCTCATTCATAGTGTGCAATTTTTACACTGTAAATACAGGTTCCAGTAGAATATTAAACCCAAGATAAAACACGAGCACAGCTGATTGAGACAAGGAACTTGCTTCTGCAGAGACATTTCTTCCTGCACCGTGTTTTAAGAATAAACACACATTAAACCAAACCAGAACTCTTTCAAACAGCTTGTTATACAGAAAGGAGAAAGATAGAAAATGCTTCCACAATCTGATACCTGGTTGCAGCAGCTTCCAAAACAGAAAAAAGAAGAAAAAAAATAATCAAGACCCTATGATTCCTCATGGTTCTTGCAGCTTAAAAAAAAAGAAAATCTCTGTACATTAGCATGCTAACAAAAAAATTGCTTTGTGGAAGGGCATCAGAACAGGGTCAAAGAACCAGGGCTCAAGTTGCTTAGAGCCTTACATGCTGCTAACAGCTATTAGAGTGTTGGTCAGCCAAAGTCAAGAAAGCAGACAATTTTGTCCTTCTAGCAGTTTCCACCAATTATATATATTCCGAGTACACTTGCCCTCAGAAAAGCCAGCTTTCCGGGGGGATCACCCAACAACTGACTGCCACAAGACTGACCACTCCAAGTAGAGAGCTGTATCTTCCCTAGCACAGGCACGTTGCTAGCCTCCCTGCTCTGTGCCCCACATTCAGCAGCAGCCGCCTGGCAGGCAGCAGAGCCAAACATCACTGCGAGGTGCTCAAAGGCTGGAGTGTAGTATAATGTAATGCCACAGGGAATGCAGCTCTTCCTCCAAAACCACACAGTCCACTTCCTCCTCTTGAGGAAGGCAAGTGCAGCATGGCACCTCTGGCTTCCTGATGAAACAAACCTGGGATCCCAAGCCAAACGCTCCAGATCTATGCCCCGGGTATTTCAGGGCTCCCTTGCCCAGCTACCAGCTGGAGTCGTGACAGCACACGAAGTGGCAAAGCCAGACACGAAGTTAGCATCCTGTGGAGACAGCACGACACCTCTCCGCCAGTACCCGGGCTGTCAGCAGACCCCACAACACTCAACGGGTGCACTCTTCGCCTACGCTTGCAAGGTTTTTCCTTCACATGCCACAAACAACGATATTTTTTCGCTCCGTTCTCGGTCGGCTTGTGCAAGCCCTCAGAAATGCCTTCCTGGCCCCGTGAAGCAGGCACATCATGGGCCAGGGTAACTTTCCAGCTCTTCTCCCGGTCCCCCACCTCGCCTCACCGCTCGCACCAGGAAAAGCGCATCCCCACAAGCCGCCTCCGACCGCTCTGAGACGCTGCTGGCCCCGGCTCGCCGCCGCACCCGGCACACCGGCCTCCGGGGGCCGCGGGCGGTGCCGGCGCCACCCCCCGCGGCTGTCGGAGAACCCGGGGCTCTGCCTGCGTCCCGGAGTCCGGCTCGGCGAGGAAACGGACGATGTCACCGCCTGGGGCTTCCCAGGACGCGGCGACTCCCGCCTCGCCGCTCCAGTCCCGGCGGGGAGATGCGCGGGCCACACCGCCGGGCAGCCTCACCTTTGAAGAAGCGCAGGGCCAGGCCGTACAGCTCCTCCAGCGCGAAGCCCCAGCGCCGCTCCGGGCTCAGCGCCGCCTCCTCCGCCACCTCGCCGACGGCCTCCGCCGGGCCCGGGGAGCCTGGGCCCGCTCGGCTCCGCCCCGCCGCGGGCTCCCCCTGCCCCGGCTGCGCTTCGCAGTGCGGCACCTCGGCGTTGGGGCTCAGCGTCAGCCCGTCCACCGAGACCTCCAGCCGGTCCGAGCTCAACACCACCGCCATCCTCCCCCGCCGCCGCCTCCCTCCCGCCTGCTCTCCGCCTCCTGCTTCGCTGCGGCGGCCACGTCCCGACTTCCGCTCCCCTCCGACCCGGAACTTCCGGCCCTGCCCACGCCCCTCACGACAGATGGCCCCGCCCCTTCGCCAACAGCCGTCGGCGGGCGAGGCCTGGAGGCGGGTCGGGGGTGGGTCCCCTCCTCCGCTCCGCCCCTGCCCCCGGTCCCAGCAGCGTTCCGAACCCCGGTGAGCAAGAGGACGGGGCGATCTGCCTCAGCCGGGCGGCTGCGCGCGGGAGGCTGCCCCCACTCGCCTCACGGCGGTGGAGACCCTCACAACTGAGGTGCCTCGCAGCCCCCTCTTCCTGCTTCTTCTCGTGGCTTCGACATCGGCTTGAACCCGCCCCGCCTCGCCCCAGCCCCTCTGGGATATGGCTGAAAATAACTTACCACCACCACCATCCTTACCCCGGGGCGGAGGTAAGGTCGCCTCGGCCGGGGCAGAGCCGCAGCGGCCCCGGGAGCTGCTCCGCGGCGGCAACGCGGCTTGCACCGAAACGTTTGGGCTGCCTGCCCCTCGTCACAGTCCCTCCTTCGCCGCAGACCTTCAATCCCAGCGTGCGGGAGGTTACATTGGTGTTGGGGGAACTGCCGCCGAGCACTCCTATGTGATTTTTGGTTGCTCTGTAGAAGGGAAGAGTGATTTTTCAACAGCTCTGTGTCACAGATCGAGAGTCTTTTGCTCCAGCTAGTAGGTAGTGTGGGGTCTGCTGCTGACCTCTGACTCCTGTCTCAGGAAAGATGCTTCAGGCCTCACATAGGAAAGGAAAAAAATGAGCCAGAGGAAGACAAAAGGAGTACAAGGCAATTACTTCTCCAAGAGCTCTATCTGCAATTAGCTCACTCCCTTGTGACTCTGAAACACTGTTGACAATAATACCATTATCATGTGCCGTGCAAGGGGAGAGCGTTGCTCCTGCGCACAGCTAAGGAGGTTTATCCCAGTATGAGTGATCCCTCTCACCAGGACGATTTCAGGAAAGAGTGCATTAACATTAAGTCATTTTGGACACGTTTCTCACCCAAACCAAGAAGCAGACTGCACACCTGGGAAGCAGGGTGTCCCTGTCTGGTGGTTCATGAAGCTCACACAAAGAAAGAGAACCACACGGCTCTGCAACCTCCTGAAACTCAGGGCTGTGGGAGTCCCCCTGTCCCCAGTGCTTTGCTGAAGCCTGCTGCCTGTTTCTGGGGTTATCCCCTGAAGCTGGTCACACTGCCAAGGAGTTTATCTTCAAGGTAGTTTTAGGTCCATCTGCTGATCTCTCAGGAATGCTGAAGAGATTTTATTGTCACACTTATAAAGTGATTTGAAGCTTTTGAGCGAAAGGGGGAATGTAAAGCTTTAATTAAAAGTACTTAATTTCTTTCTAGTTAATATTTCTTGAGAGACTGGATGCCACACAGGGCACCATTTACTACAAATGGGATATTTGATTCAGATGATGAGTCATGTAAGCTTCAAAAGAAATTTTACAACCAGTTGGAAATCCTTTGTAGCTTCTTCATTAGCATTTTGGTTATGATTGAGGATCAAACATAACACCGTATTGCTTTTACCTGCCAAAGATTGCAGAACAAGGACGTACCAGCCTCTTTTGACAGTTGGAGCTCTCCAGGGCACTCAGTTCTCTGCACTATTTGGTGCAATCTCATGGACCAGACTAACAGTAGAACAGATGATTTTATCTCTTCGTACAAGCCTGCACCCTGCTTTACAGGTCTGTCAATTCAGCATCAGACCCAGCTTCACTTTAAGATTTGTTAGTTCATTTACAAAATGACTTGTATTAAAACGTCTGTGTTCAAAGTTTTGATCTGACACATTTCCTGCTTGGCTCAAGGAGTTTGTGCTTCATAAATATTTTGTTAGGGCATCAGTTCTACAGTTGAATCCATAGTGAAATTAATCTTCAAGCTCCTGCTTTAAGAAACTAAATACTTTATCCTAAAATGTTTCTTTAAAGAAACTGAAGTTCAGACTGATCCCTACTGGATTTGTTATGTTTCACCTAAATGGAAGGAAATACTTCATTTTATGTACTAGCAAAACCAGAGGTGTTGCTGGTTCATGGTAGGAGACTAGCCCAAAACCAGGCAGCCCTTAGTTTGCCTGGGTGTTTGGAGGCCAAGCTAAATCCAAGATGCTTGACAAGCTAATTTTGGGAATAATTACAGGAAAATGATTTGCCTCCTGCCAGGCTCTTTCCCATAGCAAACACTTAGTACGTTTAGCAAATGTGAGACTCTTCCTCTCTTCTCGTGCCAGCTTTGCTGTACCATGCAACAGGCATGTGAGCTGGCACCAGCAGAGCAGGTTTCTTTATGAGAGTGCAGCGTAGACTCTTGGAGAGGTCCCAGCTGTAGAGCTGAAGCAGGACATCTCTGGTAGTGCTGCATCTGACTGAGGCACAGCCCTGAGCTGCCCTTGGTGGCTTTCTGCCTGCCTGCCCCACAGCACAGCAGACTGGTGAGCATGGAATGTCCTCAGCTCCCACCTGAGGTATGGCCACGGACCCCCAGATACTCACCTGCACCTTGACCCACTGGCTGCAGTCCCAGCCCCACTGGCTCCCCAGCTCTCAGGGAGCAGCCGGCCCTGGCATGCAGGCAGTACAACTTCTAATGCCTTCAGTGAGTTGCTCATGAATCCTGTAAATGGAGAAGTATTTCCCAAATGATTATGACAGAGAGTTCCCAATCGTTTATGTGTTTGGGAAAACCCTTAGCTTAATTCAAAGACAAGGTGAAAATGCTAAATTCAGCCAGTAAATTATTATTTCTTGTAACAGCTGGTTCTGCATGTGAAAAGAAACACAGGAGAAACACAAGTCTCAGAGATGTAGTCTAGTCCAGCAACAGTGCCCTCTGCTAAGAAATGTAGACCTAGAACCTTTATATAGAATAACTCAATTATTTAATTAAAGCTGGTGAATGTTTAACAGTGAAAAATACCAACTGACTCACTGCAATTATACAGTGAACCATTAAAACATTCACAGAGCTCTGGTCTCACTTAAGCAAACAGCTCTCCTACTCCTCCTGGTCTTTGCAGGTACCAGACCCTCAGCCCTTCCTGCCAGGCACCCTGTACTTCCTGCCGCAGGGGCTGTCCTTGGGAGGAGCTCCACTTGCACCACGGGGGCTATCAGAGGAAGGAGCCCCGCTTTGCGAGCTGTGGCCTAACGTGGTGTTTCCTGAAGCTGCTAAATATTTGATTATCTCAAATGAACATCTCCGAGCAGCTGAGCCTGGCACTCTGCTATGGGTTCAGAAATGCAAATACATCACTATGAAAATATTGTTATCAGCTCCTCAGGAATGGCCACGTTAAATAAACCAGGTGTGAACATCGCTGCCAGCACAGAGCTCCTGTAGCCAGGCAAGAGGAGGGTGGACTACCTGGAAGGAAAGGCTACGTGTATCTCTGGGAGGGTGACCAGGTTAATGGAAGAATTAAATGCCCCAAGGTTTGGCAATTGAATTGCATTTGTGGGTAGTAACAGGATTTACCTTTTTCCAGAACATGACACTTCTGTTTCTCTTTTTTTTCCTGTCTTAATTTTGCATTCATAAGAGTTGTACTGGCTGGAACAGATCAGGATCAGAAGGAAGTGTTCAAGTTCTTTTACTTTAAATTACAGGCTTTTTCTTTGTCTGTCTGCCTTTCCTTAAAGGTTAGGTACAAGCTGTTTGGTTAGGAGCTGATCTTACACTGTAAAACCACCCATGGAGGCACTTGTACCATGTAGTGGACTCCCAGCTCTGCTAGCAACACAAAGGAAACCAAATTTGATTTATGTTTATATGTCTCCATTGCTCTGGCTGATATAATCTAGACTAAAGAGTATATGTAAATATTTTTGTTTTCCCCTTATAGTTCTCTTGATCACAGTCATTTTATAGAAATGGATTGTTTGGGGGTTTTTTGAAGCCTGTAGGAAAATAGTTTTGTCCCAGGAGCTACAGTGAATCTGCCAGTGTTGACCATTTTGGTGATCACTCAAGCTCATCTCCCACCAAGCTGGGATTTTTTTGGTGGCTGCTTATTGTTTTTTCTGAAGTTTAGGAGCCCAGGGTGACCCTACTGTGTGTGTGACAGACAGCAGATCTTCTCAGTAACTCTTCAGATGATCAGGACACATTAAACTCAAGGATCACACTCCAATCATTTGTGCAGTAAATCTGGGACAACAAAGCGTGTAATGGCACCACAGAAAAATTCTCTTAAGTCATTTAGATCTGGCCTTTTTCATTACTACTCATTTATTGAAAGGTCATATGTCTGTGAAAAAAAAATAAGCCAACTCGAGATTTTATGTTTCTACTTTTCAGTTCAGCAAGAGAGCACTTTGAATCCACTTCTGCAAGACCTCCCCCACAGTCTCCTCTAGATTGAATAGCTTCTGTTTTTCTAAGAACTAATGAAAGCTCCAAGAACAGAGAGAGAAAAAAAAAAGATAAATGTAATTTTCCAAGTAGAAACCTGTATGCTATTTCCAAGAAGAAACCTGTATGCAATTTGAGTCAATGCCTGAAAATAACCATACTTCCATTTTCTTCTTCCTTCAAGATATCTCCTTTAAAGCATGGTCTAATCTGGGCTGGCACCTGAGAGCAAACAGCACCGTGTGCTTCACGTCCCCTTGGCTAGCTCTGAGAGATGGCCCTACAGTTGTGATTTTGCCTATGACTTGTGGTCCCTTCTGGGACCTCTTTGCAGCAGGGTGGATAATAGCTGTCCCTGCTTTGAAGCAAACCCCATTCACTGCGCCGCTGCCTTGCATTTATGTTGTAATTTTTGGTGACGTTCACACTGACTTCTTCAAATTATCCCACAAGGTGCAGAATGACAGTTAATTGGATGTAGTGTCTGGCAATACATGTTTTTGGCTGTGTCAGCAAACACTGCTGAAATCGGGTTTATTGCAACTCTTGAGAAAAAGTACATGTGCTAAAGTCCATCTTCACTGAAAATTCCCATTTTGACAGACAGCAAACATCCTGTAACATGGATGCAGTTACAGGAGCTACAGATGATTGTAAAAGAACAGTTCAGTCTAATAAAATAAGTGATATTAGTTTAACTACCTGGTGCTGATACGATTGCATTGGCAGCAGCATAACTGTGCAAACAGTCACGCCTTTCACAGGCAAACGAGTGGAGAGAAGTAATCCAGCACTGCTATCAAGAAGTCTTTGCTGAACAAGATACATCCAGGAATTTGAGCACTTCCTGAATTTAACCAACTCCCCTAATAAAGTGATTTTACAGAAGAGAGAACATGGAAATTGATGCAATTAGCAATTGCATTTTTGGCCATCTACCCAGAAAAAAACTGCGAATCAACAGCCAGATGAATGATTTGCATCCATGGAAATTCAGAGCATCTATCAATGCTCTTTTAAAACACCACCAGAAGGGAGTGGTACCTCTGGGTCAGGGTCTGATCCCAACTAGCACATGTCCCCAAAGGGGACAGAGACAGCACACCCCTGCCCCTGAGCTCTGATGTTCCAGACAGATCCTCCTTTGTGCTCTGCTACCTACCGGCTTCTTCCCTTTTGGCTTTACTTTCAAGTGAACCATATCTACCTTTGGGCCTCCAAGCTGCCCAATGGCTTGGGAAATGATAGGCAAAGAAGGGATTTCTTTGCAAAACTGTCTGCTGACCCTCTTGCCTGTCTCCTGGGAAGAGCAAGGCTGGCTGTGCAATGTGTGGCACTATTCACATCACTCCTTCCATTCAGCAAACAGAAAGAGAACATACCTTTCAAAAGCACGCCTTAAACCTGTCCCTCTTCATCTAATTCTCAGATGTACTCTAAAAAGAGAGCGTGCAGCTGGTTCCCATCTGCTCAGCCTGTGCCTCACTTTTTTACATTGTTTGGTTTTTTTTTCCCTGCTTTGGGTTAAATTGAGAATGAGGTTTCATGAAATGGCTGCTGTCAGAAGGAGCCACCCTGGCCTGCTCCCAGCCACACACCACACACTCACAGCAACATCCTTGTTGCCAGCTCTTACGCTTGTCAGACCTCTCAGCAATCCCCTTCGCTTTATCAAGCAGGCAGAAAACTACTGGCTTCCTAGGTTAGTGCTCTGTGCTGGCTTAGAGAGCAGGCCTGGTTCACCAAGGGGTCAGGAGAGCGCTGGCAGCAGCAGGAGCACGCTGCTGGGAGCAGGGAAGGGAGGGTGGGAGCAGGTTGTCCTTTCAGGGGCAGCTTGCAGTTAGAGCCAGGAGCTAATGCCAAACAGTGGTGGTCACACTCCACCAGTGCCCCCAGCCACGTTCTCCTGCCCTCATGCCAACTCTAGCGACGGAGCAGCTTCAGGGTGAGTTGATTCAGCTGGCTGATCTGGCTGAAGACTTCTCATTTCTATGGCATGGTTAGTTTGCTGCTGTTATCAGCCAGATGAACAGAATCCCCCTGTGGCCACACAGCCACCAAATGCAATATAAGGAAAGCAACGTGAACAGAAAACATGGACAGCAACTAGCTCGTGGAGCAGCCCAGCTGGAATACCAAACTACACCCTAAGAAGTAGCTACACCAACCCAGTTACCCCACTGTTACCAGAATAGTCAGATCACTAGATAGTTTACTTCCCTACCTGTGCTCTTCTGCTCTAATGAATATCATTGCAGTGCAGGAAGTGTATTTTTATCTCCCTTATTCTGTGTGAGTAGAACTGTGCTCCAGCAGGCAATTTCAACCTCTTCTGATTTGTGGACTGCGACTGGAAAGGCAGATCCTGGGGAGCAGGACTAAATCTACTGACTTCCATTTCTTTGGGGCTTTTGTGGACCCTGGAAGTTGTTCACAGTGGCAACAACCATAGACTGAAATCTACTGTGCAGCAGAACTGCTGAGAATCACACAGATCTCATCAGACTGGTGATAATGTTTTGACATAATTTTCTTCTCTCATTTTTTTTTCTTTTCTCATCAAGGATAATAAAATCAGAGCAGATTATGGAGAGCGAGGCTGGTTAACAAGAATGGAAAATTTGAGCTAAAACCTTCTCACTCTGGTTTCCTAATGGACAGCATAGGACAAAATACGGAGACAGGACTTCCCATTCTCTCAGTCTGTGAGTACACTGTCCTCAAAGGAGATAAGCAGTAACATCCTTCCTAAATAAGTAATGCAAGATCCTTTGTTGCAAGGCAGAATCACAAATCTTTCTTGGCTTGCAGATGTTCTTTCTGAAGAGACTGTGGCTCCTCTCCCCATCGCTGCAGAAGGCTGTGTGTTGGTACGATGGGGTTTTAGTGGCAACACTGGCTTGTAGTGAAATGCAGCCTCCGTCCTTTTATCCCACCCTCTTTCTAAACTGGCTTTATTCCCAGATCTGGTTCACAGCCCATCCCCGTAAACAATTGAGTTACTATAACTGTCAGAGTGAAGGGCTGCAAGGGGAGGAGTGTGAATGAGGGAGATGGCAAGAGGAGTGTCAGGCAGGATCTCCTTAGACTGGCAGACCCTCATTTTTCATCAAGCCATAGTTCAAGACTGGCCCATTTAGCATATCCATAATCAGACCCAGCCCCTTTGGCTTAAAATGTCTACAGTTTATTTACATACCTTCTGGTCCATATCTTGCTGATGTTTGAGAGGAATTGCTGCTGAACAGGTCATATGTTTTTCCTCTTAAATACAGGGGAACAGGAATCCTCTTCCTTTCATATGCTTTGCTGCAAGATAATTAAATCATTGAATGAGGATGGGAACAACATGGGGAACAACATATTAACATATAATTTAAAGTAGTCACAGAGTCATCCAGTGGGGAGCTCATCATGTAAAACAGGGTCCGGGATGGCTGGCATGTGAGTGAGTTTCATCAGGGAAAAACAGGGCAAGAGTTCACCAAGGAAAAGCTTAACCAAGGTGATTAATCTTACCAGCCAGATTTCTGAGGCGTATTCCCAGGAGAGAAGTATCTGACTGCTGGATTCAGTGGCGATGCGCTCCTACACACCAGTCCTAAAATAGCAGGGGTTAATAACACTCAAAATGTCAGCACTAGGCCCCCAAGATAAAATGCCATCATGATGAAAGGAGCAATTCTCTTGCTTCCTTCCGTCTGCAGAATCTGTGTAAGCTGGCCTCACTTAAGGAACCTTACCCATGCAATTATGGGATTTAAGAGATGGGGCTTTTGCTGACATAGTTACGTGATAAAAGCCCTTGTTTAGATGCGGATATACAGGCATAGTGCCTCTTTAACCTCACTGAGATACAGCAAAAAACCCCAAACATCTCTAGTATAGACAAACCCTTAGGCTCAAAAATACATGAATGTGGTATCTCCTTTTGTGTGTTGCTTTTATTACAGGCCTCCACACAGTACTCATCATTGTGATCATTGAGTAGCCTTTATATAATGGCAAAACAACAATATCTTCCAGCTAGAGAACAGGCTCTGATATTTGCAACAGCAACACTTCTTTCCAGATCAAAACCTGGGGAAGGAAATTCCTTGCCAGATGGAGCCTCAAATATCACTAGTGGTGTGCCCAGCACCTCCCAGTAACCTGTTAGCCAGGCCAGAGAGCTGGTTCTTGCTCATCCTCTCTATTCAAAAAGAGGGCAGTAGCAATCTTTGCTGGTTGAACCTTATCACTGTGGTGTGAAATGCTGCATTTGGGTTAGTGGGTATTTGTTCTGATCCCCTTTCTGCATTTTGCATGCAAAATGTAATTATCTCATTGTTGATCAGTTTAACAGGATAATCCAGTTCCCAGGCTTTAGCAGTCATGTCAGGAAGGTCCTGGTTAGGACTCCCAAATCCCACAAAGTAAGTGAGAGTATCAAATATGACTAGTTTGATGAAACTAATATTTAGAGGCAAGTAATTTAATGCATTACAAAATATCTAATATCTTTTACCTTTTTAACAGTCACCTAGGAGTCAGGAGAAAAATCCTTCAGGAGGACTGGAAGGTCCTGAAGATATGAAGAAGACAATTTCTCAAACCACATGTGAAAGAAGCAAGATGTCAGCTTTAGCATCATGTTCATTGAAAAAGGACCCCAATTTTCAATCAATTTTCTTTTTTTGAAAGAGATTGTTTTCCTCAACTTGTAAAATGTATTAGAAGGAAAGCATCTGTTTTGAAATAAAAGGTTTTTTCCCCAGTGACACACTGCAAGATCTTGTCTTCTAATGCCTTGCAGGAGTTAGTTTGATGATTCCTTCTGACACCTAAAGCTCTAAGACTCTACAAAGAGGTCGTGAAAGGATTAAATAAATTAGTCACTGTGGAAAATCATAGCCAGGGAGTCAGAACACCAGGAGCCTGAGGTTTCTATGGCTATTGTACGAGACAGCTTCATCTTGTCACCCGTGTAGGATTGCAGTACTATTCTTTTCTTCTTTGAACAAACAGGCTCATGGCCACTGATTTACTGGTCTCACTCCTAGAAGTGTGGAAGACACTTAGTTGTCCCAAAGCCTCAGACAAAGGTAGACAAAAGCCTTGCAAAAAGTCTCATCCATCCCTATTTAGAATGGAGGCTGCTCAATGTCTAAAGAACTGAGCTCTTAGTTATCAAGGCATGTAGTAAAGTCTTAAATAATCTGCAGACTATTAGAGGACAAAAAAAAATTAGAGGACTTCTCCAGCTGGGAAGTTATTGAATGTTCAAGGATTTCCAGTATCCTGTTTCCTACATGCCATTAAAAAACCCCCAAAACCTCAAATTCCACAACAACTCAGCTCCCCCTGTGATACCATTATGTATACATGGCTGGACACTAGAAATGTGCCAGGTCTCAACTGACAGCACGTTGCTACACATTGTACCATGTAAATTCATCTCTGGCTGTTGACACAGCCTTTCCTCAGCATCACTTTATTTAAACAACCATACATGTGTGTTTGCATGTGTATTTGTACACACGAGAAACCAGCTCCCCCAGCCAGCTCCTCATCCTGCTCACACTGCTCCTGCCCACAGCACAATGAACAGCTGAGCGTTCCAAGGGATTTCCAGAGAGCTGGCAGGGAAGGATGGGCCTGCACCCACAGGCAGGAGGTGGGTGACTGGGTACTGAGGCTGCTCCCTGGCTCCCTCCCAAGCCAGGAGGCCGCTTGCTTTCATTTCTGGGTGCCTCCAATTTCCTCATGGATAAAACATGCCTGCTTGGGAGCTGGGTGCAGCCAACGCTCAGCAACACGGCCAAGCCCATCCCATGGTGTGTGTGCCTCCATCTCAGTGGTTTTGATGCCAAATCATTCCTCATATTGCCTAACTGTCCTGTCACCTTTGGTAACAGCCACCTTTGGCAGCCAACCACTTCCTCACAGACTGGTGAGCTCACCATCACTGCAAACCTATGTCAGTGAAGTTTACACGTCACTTAGGAACGGGCTGTTCTTCCCCCACACTGCAAAGGCCCTCTCTGACTACAAAACAAACAAAATCAACCCGTCTACAACACTGTGGCCACTTCACTGCTTGGTCTTGTCAAGGGTGCAGAACGAACCTGGAGTTTGGGCTGATCTGTTCGGCTCTGCAAGGCTGAAGGGTGCTAGCCCTCAGCCTGGCTGGTCCTCACAATGGACCCCGATGAGTCAGCCCAGCAGGACTTCAGGCAACTGCTACAGCAAACTGGGCCCTTCCCAATGGACAAAGCACATCATCAACTCTTGTTTGATTTCTTCAGAAACATTTCCTTGACTTTTGTGTGTAGCTGTTGCTTCCTGGACTCATATTGTTTGAGGTGTCTTATTTGGTCACAGAAAACTGAATTGGATGGACTGCTGGTTGTGCCAGGGAAAGGGCGAAGCAGAGCCAGAGCAGCCAGGCTCCCCTTCTTGCTCTGCCACTCGCTGGCTTTTGCATAATCACGAGCAGGTCACTCAACCTTCCCATGTTTTAGTAAAACAGAGACATTTCTGGAAAATGTATCAAGGTCCTCAACAGAAGTCCACAGAGTGAAATGTAAGGATTACTCCTAAGTATTTATTGTTTCAGAATTTAGAAAAGAATTGGCTTTGCTACAGCATCCACAGTTTCAGGACTGTCCTTAACAGAGACCCAGCCGAGACCCCCTCTCCAGTACTGCAGTGGTGAGTAATGCTGGCACAATTCCACAGTCATTCTCTTCTCTCTGTTCACTCTAGATTAATAAATCACATTTTCTTAAACAGTCCTGCTTTTATGGAAAATTTTGGCCTGGTTACTGTGTTTTCAAATATATGCGGCCACATCCAGTTAAGGACAAAAATAGGTTTCATATGTTGGCTAGTATATTGCTGGACTCACCCCATGCAAGAGCTCAGTTTATAACTGCACATGAACAACATCCAGCAGAAATGCCCAAATGGAAGGTTTCCTGCTCTGCTGTCACTATGCAGGGATCACTGATACCACATAGTCAAGTGCTAGGTAGAAGTCAGGCTACATCACAAAGCAGGATAAAATTACCTTTCTGGTAACAAATGGTGTAGAATTACCCAATTTGCCTAACCTTGAATTCCTCCTGGTTTCTTGGGAGTTTACGTCCCAAATTTCTTGAACTATATAATAAGATGATTGCTATAATATTTTATTTTGGTTGTGTGCACACGAAATAGGGCAGACTGGTAATACACCAGGGACTGTGTAGAGCAGCAGCTGTTACACTTTCAAAGAGCATTACTGAGCTTTTTATAGTTGGCTGCAGTTGACATCATGGCTAAATAGAGTCTCGCTCTAAAATATATTCCACCCAGCCTATGCCACCTTAAAGCCATGCATTGCTGGGAGGAGAGAGAGTCACAGGAAGCAACACAAGGCCAGCATGGATGTAAAAGCCTGGGAATGTGTTTTCTTCTTTTACCTGCACCCATTAGAAATACTTTTGAAGGACTTTTTCAGGAAGAGCAGCTGCCTCTGGAGAAGAATGACAGGGTGAAACCTCTCATCTCAGGACCCAGCATTCAAATCTGGCCCAAGTCAGCAGAGACCAACAGCTGTAGCAACCTGGCGAGTAGGCAGCTGTCTTAGTGCCCCAGAGATGAGTGTCCAGACCAAAAGAGACCAAGTGGTTTTACACCGTTACCACTGATGCCACCATGATGCTGCTGAAACCTGGGCAAAAACAGCTGCACAGTAAAACCCACGGGTGAGGAGCATCATGCACCCAAGCCCCTTTATGGACCAGACCAGCAGCTTCCAGAGCTTTCTGGAGAGTGCTTTGCACCATACTCACTATTAAGAAAATAATGAAGCTGAGTCTGGGGGAAGCTTATCCAGAACTCGAGGGTGCTAAGGATAACAGTCCCTGAGGATGATATCTGCTGCAGCACAGATCTCCTGAATGAAACCTCTGCATTGCTTTAAATCCTGCAGCATGGCACACCACTGCCCTGAAGGCCTTCTGCAATAGCATGAGAGAACAAGTTGGTCCCATAAACCTGAAGATAAGGACTCACCAAACTGATTCAGAGCAACTCCTGCCTGTACTCTGCAATCTCTGTAGCTAACACCAGGGGATTAGGGACTAGGGAAAGAGTTTGGGCTAGGATGGCCCTCCACACTTCAATGCTCCAAGATCTCACCTGGGCTACTATAGGATGTAAAAAGCCACATACTTCCCCTGCCTGCTAGAGAGACACGGGATGAGGCACATGGTGTGCTTCTTCCCTATGCCTGCCTGGCATCTCTGTCTAGCTAGCAATGATGCCAGCCCATGGAGCTGAAATCACACATACTAATCAAGTATTTTC
Organism: Brachypteracias leptosomus; assembly: GCA_013401335.1. NCBI lineage: Eukaryota > Metazoa > Chordata > Aves > Coraciiformes > Brachypteraciidae > Brachypteracias > Brachypteracias leptosomus. The sequence goes on from VYZX01030625.1 coordinate 260,000, forward strand.
CCCCAAAGTATCCAAATTGTTGCCAGGGTTCCTTCCAGGCTCCCTCTTCTCTTTCCATCATCACATCTGTCGGCTGACAAGAGATATAATGATACAAGTACAGCTGCTGTCACTGCTGTATGTAACTGGTTCTCTTCCACGTGGGATATTTGGAAGACACTTTTGGTTCCATTTCTTTCAAGGATGCTGCTCAGGAAACTGCCCACGTGGTACAAGACACACAAACTAGGGTACAATAAAACAGACGAGGCTCAAATGCTGCCAAATAAAGACTTAGTGCAGAGGTTTCACACCAGTGCTGATTGTATGAGGTCTAGCCTCCAACACTTATCAATCCACCCTGTGCTTGCATGTGTCTCAATAGCTATATTACTATATTGCTGGACATACTCCATGTGAAGAGCCTGGGTTTCCTGAGGGAACTTTCACAGCCTTACATGCACTGCACCTCCACTCTGAGTTTGTGACTGAAGATCATTTGGTTTTCAGCTATGGTTTCTTTCGACATCCTAAAAGACCTCATGGAGAAATGTCAAAGTCTTACTCTTTCCCTGACCTGCTCTGTTTCATCTTTCAGGGACCCACCAACCTGGCAAGAAGCCCATTTAAAAATCCAAGCTAGGGATGTCTAGCTTACCTTCACCAGGAGAGGCTGCCAACTGTGAGGAGACAGTGCATCACCATAGTCTGAGAGCCTTCCCTGGGCGTTGGTTAGATGGCGTGCCAAAAATGTCTTGGGTAAGAGTTACCAGTACAGCCCCTTTCACAATCTGCCACTGTTTACTGTCTCAGGGGTGTCATAGCACAATTTGACCTTAAAACTGCATGGACACAAGCCTCCTCTATGCTGGAAAATGCACCATCCTTGTAGCCAAGTGCTTCAGCATGTACCCAGCGCGGCAGCCAGGAATGATCAGCACTGCCTTCCCCTTTCCAAAATGTCAAATGAATGTCTGCTTAAACATGTGACATGAAGTCCTCTCTAGCTTCACCCCAAGGGCGTTGCTGCCCTGTTTATGCTGTGCTCCCACCTGGCACTACACAACGGGAACCAGCAGAGAGTGTCACACCATCTCCTGACCCAGGCACACGTGGCCTGTGTACTTCATGCAGGGCACCTGAGAGCTGTGCCCTACAGCATCCCCACAACGTTACCAGTGCTGCCCTCTGCTCTGCTGAGCAATAATAAGAACACAGTTCTAACTAAAATTTCTGTTTTAACAAGCATTGCCTATTTTCTTCAGGAAGGAGGTGGAAAATAACACTTTTCTATAGAGCGACAGCCACAGTATTTTGCTAATGTAGTCCACCAAGAAATAGGTCTAATGGAGGCATTTCCTCACCAAAAAAGTGCCGGCCAAAGCAGGTACATCCCTTGTTCATTTCTGCTGCACCTACCAGAGGCACTGCTGGCAAAGTTATTTTCTACTTAGCTTCCCCCTTTTTATTCATAACATGCACAATGGTCAATGGCCAAATGGCCCAAACCTCACTCAGTAAAAAAAATTGCAATTACCTGAACTATAACTATTCTGTAGGTGCTCCAAAGATCACTTAATGACTCCTTATTTTCACGATTTCTACATACCTACATGGAGAAAACCAGCAACTCAGACCCACGGGTATGAAGAGGACTTCACAGGAGTGGCCCTTCTTTTGTTGCGAAGAAAAAGTAAATCTTTCCTACCGTGTGACATGGTCCACCGTTTCTCCATCTGCTGAAAATGCAGGTAAGAGTTTGAGAACTCACCCTGGGACATGTGGACAGAGAAAAGAGATTCAGGCAGACCTGCAAGGATCCAGTCTTCTGCAGCTCTTTGTGCATATGCATTTTATATGGTCCTAAGTAAAATTCCTGTCTGAAACCAGCTTTTCCACTTTGGTTAGCCAAAAGAATCTGGTGAAACTGCATTGCTGAAAGATTAGATAAAGGCCTAGAGAGCAGGAAGCAGGAACTGATCCTGCTCTGGAACAGGGATCTTCTAGGAACAACCCAATGTGTCTCTGCCAGCATGCCATGCACCTTCCCTTCAGGACTGGGGCCACAGGCAAGTTACAGTGGCATGTGAGGTATACGTTTGGACAGCCCAGACTTGGCTATCACTGTTAATGGTAACCTGCTGCTGTAGAAAGCTGAAATGCAAAGACCTGTTTGAGATGAAAGAGCTCAGTGCTCACACAGATTCAGGACACTTTGTTAGGGTAAGGAAGGAGTGTGATATACAGGTGTGTGTTTGTGTGGGCACTTGTGTGGCTCTCTTCATCTCACAGCTAGGAAATTATCCTGGTGCCTCGAACAGGAGCCTGCTCCGTGCAGCCAGTGGAAAGATCACCATTTGTCTGGAGATGCAAAATCAAGCTCTGTGGGCAGGAAAGATCAGTCTTTGGTCTGTCAGAATTTTTAGTGTCAGCAGGTTCCCCATTTCTCCTGGACTTCTCTGCACATGCCAGGGCTCCTGCTGTCTTATCTGGTAAGAAATAAAAAACACAGAGGAAGGACAGTTCAACCAAGAGTGATTAATCAAAAGAAACTCTTTATCTTCTGACTTCCACCTTTTGAAGACCTCAACTTTTTCTATCCTGACAAGATGTCAGAGAAATACAGCCTTTTTGAAATGCTAGAAAACCATGAACGTTGCTATGCTGGCACTGACCAAGATACACAATGATGTAAAACACCCAGGTGATGCTGTGATTGACGTGATACCGTGCCCGGTGTTGCGATTTCCAGCCATCATCATAAAGACTTTGTCTACAGTCATGCTTCAGGCATTGACAGTAAGCCCAAGGGTGGTGACAAAAGAGGATAGCAGTGGTGAAACTGCAAATAGAAACCTACACTACGACGCTGCTGCACACTTTTTTGATCACCTAGCCTTGCAGCAAACTCTCATCACTCCTTTATACCTTCTCTTACCTCAAAGACTGAAGACAATCTTACAGATGCAAAGATATGACAGCAAAAGAGAAAAAACGTGGTCTCATAAGGATATAGGTGGTGGCTAAGATGGCAGCAGAGAGTTGCTGTGATCACTGCCGCCTGGAGTCACTCTCGATCTGGGATTGCAGTTGTCTCATTTGGAGTAATAAATGTATTTGCTCCTTGACATGTGTCCAGCGGCATGGAACTTCCAGGAGGTGGGGAAGAAAAGCTGTCAAGGAGAAAAGCCTTAAATCCCCCAAGTAATATGTGTAAGACAAGCTTGGTCAAATGCAAAAGAGAGGGGAAAGAATCAAGGGGGCTAAAAGATAATGGAGAAAGAGATAAAAGTACCAACAAAAGGAAAGAGAGGAAGACCTTTAGACAACAAAGGAGAGGATTAGACCAAGGAAGTGACAAGGGTGCGCCCTTGACAGACGGGGCCAAAGTCAAATAGAAAAATAATACTGCTAGAAAGAAAAGCACAGGAGCTGAGCTTGAATCATGGGGGGAAGAAAAACAGCTGCCATCTAAAATGGGGACAAGAGAACCAGAGGCATTCTGAAAGTCCAGGGTAAGACTGCCCAAGCAGGGCAGCCATGGGAGGCAGCAGCCCAGGGTGGAGGGCAAGGACATGCCCCAGAGAGTGTGTTTGTAGAGAGGAGTGAAGCAACAACATCAGGATGGTATGAGACGGCTTATCTCTGACAGTTGAAGCAGGAGGATGGGATAGTGGAGGAGGAAGATGCAGATACTTTTCTATGCAAAGTGTGAAGCTTTTGTGTGAGTCAGACACCAGAAAATTGTGCCGTGGGCTCACAAAAATCAGGATAACCCGCAGGAATAATGCCTACTGGGTTCATTGCGTGGTATTTTCTGTCTTGTCTTTTCTTCAGTATGATTTTAAATAGCAAAGAAATATGAGTCAATTCATACATGGAAGAGAATTACTTCATCAAATGGCATAGTAACTGCTGCACTCCTCATCTATGATTGCCTGAAACTGCTGATTTAATGATCAACTACAAATTCCCAACTCAGGTGGAACTTCCCACCTTCCATCCATATGTTAAAGCTGAAAATTTTCCAAACTGTACAGAGGCCTGAGTATCTTTGGAATGAAACACCCCAGAAAAAAATTATAGAGCAAACCAAAATGGTTTTGTTGCAAATGCCATGATACACAAGAGACCAACCATTCCTTGTCTCTAAAACTAACCAGAAAAGAAGATGGGAAACATTTAGAATGAATGATAGGCCAGAGCACTGGCCTTGGCGCGTGCCTGAGCAGCACCAGGGAAGCTCAGGGAAGCCAGCTGAACAAATCTCCAGTCAATACCAATCAGAGACAGAAGACTTGTGGGATTTAATAGCACCAGAACAGAGAAAGTGGATCCGTGTTTGTGTTGCAACAGACATCCAACCTTACTGGGAAAGTCCTGATCCTATGTATTGCCTTCTGGTTTTGAACCACTGGAGCAAAATTTGCTTCACATTTGGATTCTTTTCTCAATAACCATGAGACAAGCTTTAACAAAAAAAAAAATGAAGTTCTCATTAAAATCTATTAATTTCAGCAGCTTGCTCACTTAAACAGATACCAAACACTGCAGGACCAAAACAGAGAATCTTGTGACTCACTTGTTAAGTTGGGGTAGAACGAAGACCTCACTGTGTGCAGGGGTTGATGATAAGGGTTTAGGAGCCTGCCAAGAAAAGGTACAAACCAACGCCTCAACACTGCCTGCTAAGGCCAAGGAATCTGAAAACAGAAGTGAGGGGACTGTTTGGAGCTTTTTATTCTGTTATTCAGTGCTATTAAAAGAGGATGTGGCCTTCCTGCTATGTATCACTCTGCCTTTCCCTGCCAGCCTTGCTGTGTATGCGTAGCCTGGCTGCACCCTGGAAGGCTGCCTCTCCTAAGTAGGTGCTGTACGAAAAGGAGGTAAACAGGGTCCTGTGTTTTCCTTAGCTTTTCTTCTTCAGAAGCTAAGAACTCTTTGTTTTTTCTTTCTTTTTTCTCATCTGCAGATATACAAGTTTTTTCCTTTGGACAGTGAATTGATTACATATTACTAGGAGTTCAGATAACCCAGTCATTTTATATATACAACCAGCTGCATCAACAGTTGTTAGGAAATTGTTCATTAAGGAAAATAACTCTAAGAATGGGGCATGACCTTGTTCAGAGCATGTAAGCAAAGCAACATGATGAGCTCTATTAAATAGAGGTAGGTTCTCTCACAGCACCCCATGCTATAAAATCAGAGAGGGCATGGAGATAAATTGCAACAGGCGTTGTTTAAGCCTAGAACTTGCTGCCACAGCAATCTTTGTGGGACTGCCCACTCACTGCAGAGCAACAGTGACAGTCAGGTACATGCACCCTGCTGTTCTCAGGGCATCTCAAAACTCAAAGGCCAGGCTGAGGTTCAACAGTGTCTAAATTCAACTCTAAATATCCCCTGCCCTTTCTACCAGCCTCTCCTATCACCAGGTAGCTTCCTCTCTATTGCCCTTTCCCTTCCCATTCCAACCATTTGCTCTTATCTTCCCTCACTCCCAAATCCTTGATCTCCCTCTCCCTCTGAGGGTAGGGAGCCAGCTGCCAGCCATCAGACTTACTCTGCTCTTGCCCCTTTGCTATGTCTGAACCTGGGCATCTCACCTCAAATCTGTTCCTGTTGGGATTTAGCAAATGCAGCCCCTTGATCTTTTCATATGCATCTGCTAGATTCTTACACCTCCCCCACGGCCGCTTTCTTCAAGGCTTTCTGTGTGTCTGAAGCTCTTATCAACTCCTCGGAACAGAATACACGAATGGCACCGCCAGGTCTTGAAGTCATGTCTCACACCTCTCAGGAAATGGCTCACCCCACAAAGTCACATCCCTCGCCTAAGCACAGGGCTAAAGTCACAAGATACTATTAGTTCCTTGTTGACAAAACCAAAGAGAGACAGAAGTTTAATTTTCAAAGGAAAATAGATCACGTGTGTATACATGTAATCAGATCCTAGCTGAGCAAGACAGGCATCTTTCAGAGAGGACACAACTGCCTGTCACATTGCATTTATTTTAACTCCGTGGAGATCTGTGCATCGAGCTGTTGGGCAAGGCTGGCCCTTGGTGATCTGAAGTAACTGGTGGCATTGTAGCTGGGCAGGGCTGCACGAGCAGTGTCCTGCATTGGGGATTGATGTCACCAGGCTCTGACATTGCTCTGGTTCTCCAATGGATGGGCTCCATCACATACTTCTTACCTGTCAGTACAAAAGCCCTGAGAAGGGTTCAGCCCAGGTGACTACTCAGGATACTGCTGTCACACCACCATGGGTCACACAACAGGGACAGCACCACTCTCCTGTCCACCCTCCTGCCCCAGTGCCAACCAGGACAGCCTGGGGACAGCCTGGAGCATGGCCAAGTCACGCTTCTGACCTTGTGTAAGACCTGGATCCACCTCACAGGTGGAGGTGAGGCTGAGGGCCAATGCAGCTATTTTGGTTTTACAGATGGTGAAGCTGAGGTGCAGAAGTCAACATTTTGCCTGGGACCACACCAGAGACACAGAGCTGTGAATGCAATGGGCATCCTCAGCCTGTGGCACTTTTCAAACAAGTCACCACACTGATCACACCCACCACACATGTGCAATGGGAGCAGCACAGCCCTAAGCGTGAGCATGCCGTTGTCCATCCTTCTGAGAGGCAGAAGAAGTCCTCTGCATCAAACACGCTTCCTGTGCTGACCAGGAAGGCAAAACCCCTCTTCTGAGTGCTGGTCCCTGTCTTCAGGGATGTTTGCATCTGTTCTGGGACTCCTCTAGGAGCAGAGGATGATGTGCAGGGTGAGGTAGCACCCTGCTGGGGCTCTGGTGAGAAGGAGCTCTCAGGGACACAGCTGAACATGCAAGATGGACAAGAAGCTCAGGTCTCTCAAGAATATGCTTCAAGACATCTACAAACTATGCCAAAGTGAGGACTACATGCTGCCAAAATGAGGACTACATGCAACTCACCTTCTCAAGCTCTTCCTTGTTAAAGCCATGAGGGCTAGAAACACAAACATCCCAAAATGACAACTTTAAATTAAAAACATGACATCACTGTAAGATTTCAGAACTCCACCTAAAAGCCCAGATGTGCTTCAATATATAGATCTCAGTGTATGTACATTAGGAAGACCTGGTAAACCTCTAAAAGCATTTGGAGGCTATAAAGAGCTTTGTCACAATGACTAGAAGTGATAGGAGGGAAATTAAGTATCCATCTAAAGATTCCTCTTAGGCAGAATGAATAAACCCTCAAAACCTAAGCCTACTGTGCATTAATGATTTTTGCTATCAGGGTCCTGCTAGAGAATCTGGAAATTATTTGGCATTTTCATGTCACCAGAAGCTCTGAAGCAAACTTAGTTATGCGTGCAACCATAAAAACGCGTCTGGTCTACAATTAGTTTTATTTGTGAGATAGTTACAGAGGCATTGCTTCTTCGATATAGCTTAAGTCTTAACAGCAAAAATATGATTGTCTTTTTTTCTTAAGTTTTCTCTAAGTTAATGAAATCAGGTTTGTGTCACCACTGGTCCTTCTTTGGCGAATTTTGCAGTATAAGCTTTTGAACCTGTTGGCCAGTTTCAGTTAAAACTGATGTAGAAATTAAGATCTTTCCAGGATACCAAGTCTTTGCAAGTTTAGTCAGGGAGACAAAAGACCCCTAAATTTGCACTACTAGAAGCTTCAATATAGGGTTTAGACATCAGAGAACTCACGCTAATGGCAGTCACCAAAAAAGAAAAGCATAATAAGCTTTGCTGGAATGAGAAAATACGGTGGCAGAGCTGTCTCCCTGCAGTCACAGGAGGAACAAAGTGATGAGACAAGCCAGAGGAGTTTGAACTCAGCAGTCTGTCCTAGTGGTTACAAACCACTGTATGGCAAAACCCATCATGTCTCACCCCCTCCAGGACTGAGCAGCAGAACTGCTCGTGTGTGTTATCTCAAGGGGCATGTTTGTTTTGGCAGCAAAGGCACGACTGAATGTCACACTGCTGCCTACTCTTGCCATGCGCTCAAGGATGCTTCCCAAGCCCCAGCTCCTCAAGTCATGTAAGGCAGGATCTCAATCTGCATATTTAAAAGATGACTTTGTAGCCCTCAGCAGCCTGAGAGAACCTCCACAGCTTGATAAGGCTGACAAGGCAGCAGACCAGCAAACCCTGCACAGGGCCCGTCTCCCTCTTCGTCTCCAACATCTCAGTATTTCAGAGCCTGTCTTACCTTCACTGAATGCTTGGAGCTGGCAGCAGTGACATGATAACCTTTTCTTCACCAGAAATGAAAAATTTTATTTTCATTGCTGATATGAAATATGCACAGGCATATTTCATATTGTGAGAGTCCCCTTGACACAGGTACCTCAGTGGAGAGGTAGGTCCAGCACGGACAAAAGCCTAGGGAGTTTCTTTCTTGACTAATACAGTGAAGATCAATGTAATCAGCCTCTGAAGCTGGCTGTGTCTCTGTTATCCACACAAGGTAGTCTGCTCTTCCCTCTGAGACAGCTATCTCACTCTTAGCCATCGTAATTTCAAAAAGCAAGGCACTTCTGGGCTTACATCATAGTTTCTGCACCTCAAGGGAAGAAGTAAAATCCCCACTTTGTGCCTAGACAGGACACAAATAAAAGTAAGTCTGCAAAACAGGAAGGGACAAAAAGTCTCAACATCTTCCTAAACATTTCCAGCCCTTACCTGGGTTTAACTCCATGCAGATGCTGGCACCTACGAGGTGTTGGAAACCTCCTTGTCAGACTACAAAGGGCACAGAGGATGTGAAACTTCTTGTTGGGGAAACTCTGCCAAATCCAGACATGGTGCTTTTTTTCTTGCTGGAGGTGGCGCACTGCTTGTAGCACATTGATGGGATGACACTCTGTGGGAGCTGCAGAGAGGTGTGCCAGTGCTGGGAGGGGAGAGAACTGACAGAAGAAAGCAAAGAGATGTCTTTCATGCTGTCCTGCTTGCCTAGGAGGAGGCAGGAGTCTCCTACTCTGATCTCCACCTACCAGAACATTGCTTTACAATTAGAGCACTGTCCCCCTTGATTTTCTTCAATCTTAGTTCCCTTTCAAATCAACCCAATACAGAAGGGTGGCCACCAGGACCCCACAGAGGAAACTAGTGTGTAATGGTTTGAGCAACGGGAAAATACAGTTCCTGGGTGCTGATCTTGTCCCAGAACTGCTCTGCTTCATACCACTGGTACGCAGAAGAGGACTCTTCACTGATATATCAACAGCCAGCCCAGAACAAGAAACTGAAGCAGAGAGAGTAGAAGCAAGCAGAGGTCAGCACCCAAGGTGTGCAGCCAGGCAGCACAGCCCAGCCTGCCTCAGCTACTCACAGGGGATCATGGGTGATCAGGACACGCAACCTGTTGCAGATGGGCAGTTTGGTGACTGAGCCTGAACCCCATACCTGTGTATGTAATTCTGGGGTGTATTCAGGGCACCAACCATGTTGTCCACATGATTCAGCCACAGCAGCACAGGAGGACCTTCTATAGAGCTGTGGAACACAGGCTTCCCATTCTGGACTGCAGAGCTAACCATCAAACTACTTTCCTATACACCATCTATTGCAACCAAGTTCAGTATGTAGGAGTTATTTTTCTCCCGCAGTAACAAAGTGGAGTTTTCTTTCTTTCTGTTTTTTTTTTGGTCTACAAATGTTATATCTGTGTCTCTTAATGAAAGCTTTCAGGCCTGGGAAACATCTCAATTTGTTTCCTCATGAGGGGAAGTGTGTTAGCTGCTGTTAGAAGACAGCTCTTGGAACACCTCTGGTACTGCGAAGTGCAAGGGAACTGAGAAAGCTTTTGGCCTTAAGGATGTCACAGCAGTCAGAGATCAAAGAGTCAGCCCATTTCCAAATTTATGAGTTGGCAATAGGTCTATTAGCTCCCAGTACTTGCTCTTTGTATTCAATATACATTGATAAGGTAGTCATCTTAATGGGAAGTCTGACACTGAAAACAACCACACTTCTGGGCAGTCTGTCTCACTCTTGTCCTTCTCTAGACCAGCGTCAGATCCAGGTGGTAGCAGTCCTAGAAGCACCCCCAGATGGGATCCCCTCATTTCCCTTCTGCTCCACCTGGCAGTACCCTCTCACTTGTACAGCCGTGCCAGGGCGGGGAATCCTAGATCTGGATAAAAATCCCCACCCTAGTTTTACTGTACTGTTAATTTAACTTGGATTAGTTCCCCAATCACACTGTGTGGACCCACATACAGCTTAGCAACCCACTTAGCTGGAGGGAGGCAGCAGGATGGGGTGAACAGTGGGGGGTCTGCAGTGCCAGCAGCTACTTGAGCCTGGGCAGCTGCTGCTGCTGAAAGAAAAACACACATGAAAAAAACACATTTCCCTGAAAAAGCTGCTCTCTCTGGCATACCGAACTCACCTTAGCCCAATCCCAGAAACAGAAGTCAATGTCCCTATAAGGGCATAAATCAAAGCAGGATTAAATCCTTCAGAAACATAAAAGTTGTCATATCTCTATTGTGCATTCAACAAGAAGGAAACTTCTGCTTTTTTCAGCATTTTCAGCGTTATTTAATGTAAAATGAGTAAACATTCATAATGTAAATGTAACAGGGAGTAATTCCCTTTTGGTGCCACCTTTGGCATCTTCTAAATCTGCACAGAATCTGTAGAGTAATTCAACCCTCCACAAATGTTTTGTTAAAAACCTAGAATAATGCTGTCCATGCTTTCTGGATCATCGCTCACCTGTGCCCTTTTCCACCTCCGTGCCCTCTTGTTACACTACTAAATGAGAATACTACATAAGTCTTATGTTTCTGACTGTCTGCAGATTACAGGCCATCATTTTGGGAACAAACAACCTAGAAACTTCATTAATGAAAGCACCTGGATTTCAGCACATGTAAAACCACAAACGCTTTAGGAATTTAACTTTCAAAACTGGCTTTTAATGATTAAAATACTGCTCGTTCATACAAAGTCACTTGTCATAGGAAATGGTCCTGCAAAGAAAGTTGAGGCCAAGCCCTGTTTTAAAGCACCTTGATGATGCCCAGACATAGCCTGTTGCAGCGTGTGGGCAACATTTTGGTGCAAGACTCTCTCCAGCTGGGAAACAGTTGTGGCAGAAGTATCTGGGCTGTGGGAGCAGGAATGCTTGGGATTTAACAACTGGGTGGAAGAGGCGATGGTACCAAGCATCTGTCTCTGACCAGTCTGAGCCACTGGGGCTCTCCAGGCGCATCTTAAGAAAAGAGATGTTTTGGCAGCAGCTGGCACAGCAGGAGGCACAGCACAGCTCCCAGCCAGGCGCTGCAAACAGCAGCCACGGGAAGAGATAACTGGTGTTTACTTTGAGTCTGACACCATGTGATGCCAAAGCAGACAGATGCTGGAAAACACCCGCTTCACACCAGTACCGGGAGGGAACCAACTCCATAACCCTATCAGCCCAGATGTTGTATCAGAAATAACCCAGCTGCGGGACTGGGTGCTGCCCAGGGTGCCAACTTCCCAACACCGAGTTGTTTTGCCCACAGGAGGCAGCTCCAAGCCCCGCTCCGCTCTGCCTTCTGCTGCCCGTGTTCTGTGCAGGGGGCCAAGGGCCGCCAGCTCCCCCACCTCTCGGGCACGCCTGGGGCTGCGGGACCCCGGCCCTGCCGAGGCCTCTACACTGAGCCCGGCAAGGGAGGACCCCGGCGGGGCCCCCCCAGCCAGCCCGGGGTGCGGAGCCAGGCGGCTCGGCAGGGGGTCCAGCTCTCCTCGCCCACCTTCCCCATGGGGCTGGGCCTCCCCCCCCCCACCCCCCGCCCCTGCCGAGCCCCCTTCCCGACTATAAAGAGCGGCGGGACGACCCGGGCCCCCTCCTTGCCCGCTGCCATGGCCGCGCTGCGTTTTGGGGAGCCCCCGGCGGAGCCGCCCGCCTTCCCCGCAGGCAGGTGGGCAGCGGGCGGCGGGCCCGGCCCGGCCGTGCCCGCCCTCAGGGCTCCGTCGGAGGGGTCGCCGGCGGCCTCGCAGCGTCGGAAGCGGACCAGCTTCACGGCGGCGCAGCTGGAGACGCTGGAGCTGGTCTTCCAGGACACCATGTACCCCGACATCTACCTGCGGGAGAAGCTGGCCGACGCCACGCAGATCCCCGAGTCCCGCATCCAGGTGAGGGGCGCCAGCAGCGCCGCCCCGGGGCCGCCCCGGCCCGCTCGCCCTCACTATCGCCCTCTCTTCCATCAGGTCTGGTTCCAGAACCGCCGCGCCAAGTCCCGCCGCCAGCGGGGACCGCCCCGACCCGGCCCCGCCGAACCGCCGCCACCGCAGCCGGGTTACGCGCGGCCGCCCCGCTTCGCCGGCCTGCGCTCCCCGGAGCGGCCCCACTACACCGTCTCCGGAGTGGCCCAGGTGAAGGAGGAGGGCTCGACTCCCTACGAGTGGCCGCCGGCCGCCGCCTTCCCTCCCGGCCCAGGCTTCGAGGGCTTCCCGCCCAGCCAGGAGACCGCCTCCTTCGCGGGGCCGCCGCCGGCCCCTCCGTACCCGCCGGCCCGCCCCTTCTGCGGGCAGTACTCGCCCGTGTCGGACACCGAGGACACCAGCGGCTACTCGGAGTCGGGCTCGGAGTGGGAGGAAAACGCCCTTGGCGCCTTCCGAGCCCTCTGAGCCCAGCCCCGGCCCGGGATGGGAGTTCACACCGCATCCCTCGGCCTTGGTGAGGGGTCCTGCCCCGCCAAAGGCTGGGCTGGGGGTACGCTGCTCCAGGGCCCTGGCCCGCCCTACCTCAGCCCTGCTCTGACACTGCTGCACTTTATCCGGTAGTAACTGGTTTTTACCTATTTATTTAAGAAAGATACGGGTCAGCTCCAGCAGATGAGGGGCATCTTTTTTACACTGTATTTAAAGATTTCCACCAGCGTGTGTTGTAGTTCTATTTAACCTTCAGCCAAAAAGCTAACCAAATCCACTGTGTCGGGGGTGGGAGGGAGGCTGGTCTTGGAAAAGATGGAGAGTGGAATGGTCTGTTGGGATTTTTTGACTGAGAAAAAAAAAAAAAAAAAATAAAAGTTTACATTTTTGCTTGATTTCTGTGTGTACTTGAGGCACGGACAGGGTTTCTTACCTTGGCTGATGTGGTAGAGAATGGAGGTGGTGGATATCCCAGATGCAGGTTCTTTTCCCAGGTCCTAGGCAGCTACAGCTGAAGTTCAGATGTAAGACACCAGAGAGGCCTGAAGGACAGGTTAAAAAAAAACTGCCTTAAACTGTGTTTGGCAGTATTTGCTTTAGATCTGCTCTAAAAAAACACCCCATCCCTGAACAAAAATGCAAATTTATGGCCTAAGTAATACAAATCCTGAGCCACTGAATCAACATCTTGCTCAGACAAAAGCCTCAACTCTGCCATTTAAGCCAAAGTTATCATTAAACTACAGAAAAGTAGGATTATTTTGTGAGCACCAAAGGTACTTTAGCTTTGAATTTGAATACTAGAGACTACACAGAAGCCATTTACGTCATTGGTGGTGGGTTGAATGGCTCTGCACTAGCAGTTCTGAGAACACCAAAATTAGCAGTCACAGAGGCCTCTCCTGTAATTAATTTATTAAGGATATATTACTATATATGTATTTTGAGCATAATGCAAATTCTTCCTACCTACAAAGCTGTACTTCAGAGATTTGCAGAGCAAGTTGTGAGACCCCAATTATGGAAGAGCACCTGAATGCCATGAGGCTCTGATGGTTTAGAAGCACAGAAAAAGTGACCAGAAATACTCTTGTATCAGGAATCACACCCCACAGGATAATGCTACCAATGCACAAAATCCCTCGGTGTCACCCCATAACATACCTGTGCTTGCAAAATCTGGGACAGCTGAACCATGGTTGAACTACAAGCTTTGCAAAGCTAAGTGGTAGAGCAGGATTGCTGGTTCATACTCTCCCTCCAGAGCTGTTTTTGAAAAAATAAAGAAACCAAAACCAAACCCCAATCAACCCACCAAATTCAGATGCTGTCCGCCCCAAGTGGACTTTGGTGCCTAAGGAGCTGTTGTGTTAGGGGTCAGGAAGACCCCAGAAGAGAAGTACCTAGAGGAGATAGAAAAGAAGATAATTTGGGGGGGGGACGCAGGGTGAATTCAAATTTACTGACTGTAAGAAACCAAACTAACTTCTTCTACAGACTCAAGTAACAGAAGTTGTAGTGAGTTCTTGAGTCCTACTAAGGTTAAGACACATTCGGCAAAAACAGTGTGATACCGCTGTTGTGTTTCTTGGCCTAAAATATTTGTTACTGTATTTCACCAAAATTTAATATTAACACTGACCCAATGTATCAGTAATTGAGGGGAAATGCAGCCTCTTGAAGAGAGACAGCATGTATATTCACATTGCCTATGTCTGCTGGCCAAATGACATGTTGACAAGGGTTAGGGCTGGGCCGACCACTAGACAAATGGCAGATGCTCTCTTAACCCCTCTCCCATCCACAGAGGGAAGAGTAAGAGAATGAGAGATTTATGGATTAGAAAAGAAAACTAAATGAGCTTTAATGAATATAATAATAATAAAATGAAATATATATGAAACCAATATCAAACCCAACATTCCTGATGGCAGTTACACCACTGTCATCACCAATGCTGTGGAGCAGGCACTGGAGAAGCCCAGGCTGGGCTCAGCAGCAGACAGGAACTGCATTCAGGAGCTGGATTCTGGAACTGGATTAAGGAACACGGGGATTGGGACTGACGGAAGAACGGACAGGAGCCCTCCTTGGATGCCAGCCATTAGAGAAGAAGGCTCACCCCTTGTGCTCCCTCAGCTTTATACTGAATATGATATGGGATGGAATACCTCGCTGGTCAGTTTAGGGTCACCTGTCCTGTCCACTTCTCCCCACAGGTGTGGCCTCTTACTTTCTGCATCCCCAATGTAGAACACAAGATTTAGCAGTGACCTTGGTCTCCACAGGAGCAAGTATAAGCAAGAGCCTTTCTGCACACACCAGTCCTTGCTAGTCACCATAAACATCAAGCCTTATCACTGCTAGAAACAGACACTGCCTGTGAAAATACACTGTTAACTTCAGAAAGTGCAGTGAGTTAGAAGAGACTGAGCTAACAAGTAAAATCACTGAACAGAATTAGAACTCAAACCAGGATGTACATGAAAATACACGGATACTTTTATCACAAATTATGTATCTTTCTATTACATTACCCTGCAATGATTAAGAAAACCCACTTAAAATGTCTTGGAAAGAGCACATTTAAGAATGCACACATAAAAAGCATCATACCTGTTAATCTGAGTTACAATCAGAGCGTGGTGGTTATTATAATGCATTCTGTATCCAGAAAGAAAAAAAGTTTGTCATGAAAAGCAGATTCCCAAATCCCCTTTGCTCAACACCATTCTTGGTAGTGGTAGCTACCAGTGTCTACAAACTTCTCCCTCCCTCAGTTTGGAGTTCTTGCTATTCACAGGGCAAAGCTAGCCTCCTGCATAGAATCATAGAATTGTTCTGGTTGGAAGAGGCCTTTAAAATCATCAAACCCAACTGTTAATCCAGCCCTGCCATGTCATCGCTAAACCACGTTTCAGCACCACACCTACACAGCTTTTAAACACATTCAGGAATGGTGACTCCACCACTTCCCTGGGCAGCTTGTTCCAGTGCTTTACAACCCTTTTGATGAAGAAATTTTTCCCAATATCCAACCTAAACCTCCCCCGGCGCAATTTGAGGCCATTTCCTCTTGTCCTATCACTTGTTACTTGGGAGAAGAGACCAGCACCACCTCTCTACAACCTCCTTTCAGGCAGTTGTAGAGAGCGATAAGGTCTCTCCTCAGCCTCTTTGTCTCCAGGCTAAACAACCCCAGTTCCCAGCTGCTCCTCAAAAGACTTCTGCTCTAGACCCATCACTGTATTGGGAATTATCTTCACCATTACATATCAGGAAGTCCTATTCCACAAAACCATTCACGCATACGCCTACCTTGTAAGCACGCAAGCAGAGTCCTGGCAGAGCCATAAGAGATGACTGATGCTTGTGCTGTAGGCCAACCAGCTGCTGCTGGGAAAGGCAGTCTCAGCTGTTTCCTTCTGCAGACACTGGTGCCCCTGGTAGGGAGCAAGCTCGGTGAGTGGCACAGGTGGACAGCTGGGCAAGAAAGGTGACCTGCTCCTCAGCAACACAGCTCCCCGAGCAGTAGATGACAAGGACAGGGGTGCAAGGGGATGGTTCCTTCTTCCTGAGTAAGCTCAGCTGACAAGGACAGGGGTGTGAGGGGATATTTCCTTCTTCCTGAGTGAGCTGTAGGTCACATCAGTTACTGTCAGAATGAACACATGGCTCTTAAGTTAGGCTTTGGCACCTCTCTATTTAAACAAAAAGGGCGGTGGGAGGGGACCTTTCTGTCTTCTTTACCAGATGGTAACACCACATAATAACGGGTAACATAATCGCAGGGACCACTATAATGTCCTATTGAGTTATGAATTGTAAGTTTCCAGAGGTAACTCAGCAAAATGAGTGTTTAGCATTACTTTTAGCATCACAGAAGGGTGCAGGTTGGAAGGGACCTTTGGAGATCATCTAATCCAACCCCTCTGCTAAAGCAGGTTCACCTAAGGCAGGTCACACAGGGATACNTTTAAACACATTCAGGAATGGTGACTCCACCACTTCCCTGGGCAGCTTGTTCCAGTGCTTTACAACCCTTTTGATGAAGAAATTTTTCCCAATATCCAACCTAAACCTCCCCCGGCGCAATTTGAGGCCATTTCCTCTTGTCCTATCACTTGTTACTTGGGAGAAGAGACCAGCACCACCTCTCTACAACCTCCTTTCAGGCAGTTGTAGAGAGCGATAAGGTCTCTCCTCAGCCTCTTTGTCTCCAGGCTAAACAACCCCAGTTCCCAGCTGCTCCTCAAAAGACTTCTGCTCTAGACCCATCACTGTATTGGGAATTATCTTCACCATTACATATCAGGAAGTCCTATTCCACAAAACCATTCACGCATACGCCTACCTTGTAAGCACGCAAGCAGAGTCCTGGCAGAGCCATAAGAGATGACTGATGCTTGTGCTGTAGGCCAACCAGCTGCTGCTGGGAAAGGCAGTCTCAGCTGTTTCCTTCTGCAGACACTGGTGCCCCTGGTAGGGAGCAAGCTCGGTGAGTGGCACAGGTGGACAGCTGGGCAAGAAAGGTGACCTGCTCCTCAGCAACACAGCTCCCCGAGCAGTAGATGACAAGGACAGGGGTGCAAGGGGATGGTTCCTTCTTCCTGAGTAAGCTCAGCTGACAAGGACAGGGGTGTGAGGGGATATTTCCTTCTTCCTGAGTGAGCTGTAGGTCACATCAGTTACTGTCAGAATGAACACATGGCTCTTAAGTTAGGCTTTGGCACCTCTCTATTTAAACAAAAAGGGCGGTGGGAGGGGACCTTTCTGTCTTCTTTACCAGATGGTAACACCACATAATAACGGGTAACATAATCGCAGGGACCACTATAATGTCCTATTGAGTTATGAATTGTAAGTTTCCAGAGGTAACTCAGCAAAATGAGTGTTTAGCATTACTTTTAGCATCACAGAAGGGTGCAGGTTGGAAGGGACCTTTGGAGATCATCTAATCCAACCCCTCTGCTAAAGCAGGTTCACCTAAGGCAGGTCACACAGGGATACATCCAGGCGGGTTTTGAAAGTCTCCAGAGAAGGAGACTCCACAACCTCTCTGGGCAGCCTGTGCCAGGGCTCTGTCACCCTCACAGGAAAGAGGTTTCTCCTCATGTTGAGGTGAAACTTCCTCTGTTCCAGTTTGTTTGTTGCCCTTTGTCCTATCACTGGGCACCACTGAAAAGAGACCAATTGCTCCATCTTCCTGACACCCACCCTTCAGATATTTATAAACACTGATTAGATCCCCTCTCAGCCTTCTCTTGTCAAGGCTGAACAGCCCCAGGTCTCTCAGCCTTTCCTCATAAGAAAGATCTTCTGGTCCCTTAATCGTCCTCGTAGCCCTCTGTTGGACTCTCTCCAGTAGTTCCCTGTCTCTCTTGAACTGGAGAGCCCAGAACTGGACACAGTAGTCCAGATGTGGCCCCACCAGGGAAAGTCTCCCTTGTAAAATTTCTAAAGACCTTTTAAAGCAGTTACTTACCTTGTCTTCACAAGACTTCATTTTCAGCAATTAAACTTCTCTTAAAAAAAAAAAAAAAAAGAGCTGAGACCATCTGCAAAAAAGTTTGCATTGTTGTGAAATATATCAACTCTCATAGGTCAATTTATTCAGAGTTACAAATTTCCTTGAGAATAAAAGATTTATGCACTTCTCTTAATTAACAGAACAAGATTAGCTAAATATAAACTCTGCACTGAAGTTTTGCAGTGGCACAATACCAACACAGAATACAGAAGCATCTTTAAACTATACAAAATTTTAAAATTGAAAATAATCCTGTTTACATATTCTTTATACATTAACATATAAAAGACCTCATTTAATGAGGCATCTAAAAGAATCAAAAACATCTCTACAGCTATCTCTGAAAATTCATATCTGGAAACAATTCATTACACAGAAGCTTTACAAGACTATTTAAACAAACCAATACACACTTTTTACAAGATTAACATTCCAAAAGGTACTCATCGTAGGCAGGTTGTCACTTTTTATCTTTGCAGTTTACCTCACTGGTTATCTTCAGTTATAAAAATCTGCATATTTATATATGTTGGGTATTGTTGGATAACCAGTAATCTAAATTTAAAAGTTGTGCAAAACAAACAAAAATTTGGAAAAACAGTATGTTTAACCAGTCGTTTATATAAAATACCAACTAAAGCACTTCTCTTGCCTTGTGTGAAGGGAAAACGCTGTAACCAATCTGTCTGTGAAGTTACCAGTTACATTTTTATATTCCTTCATTACAGTCCTTCTATAAGTTATGATAAATTAAAAGTTCTGACAAGACATTGACTGTCGATAGACCTGCCCAACATCCTCAGGCTTACAGCTTCTGTTTGCTGTCTGTGTCCTGCTGCTGCTGGTTCCTTAGGATTGGGAACACCTACCCTGTGTGGTCACCACAGGTACCTGAAGGCTGGGAGGGCAACTCTTGTACCTACACAGGAGCATAGCTTTACATAACAAAAACCTGCCAGCGGGGCTACTAATTTGAGCCATTTCCTCTTCATTGCTTCCAACGTTCCAGGAGAGCCAACAGCGAGAGGTGTGCAGAATTCTTCTGAACTTTTAAAAACTAAGTTCATATTTTATGAAAGTAGGTTGTCAAGTTTATTATAATAAATGCAATTACTAAGAGATTACCAGTTAGCAAAACTACTGTATGTGAATAACAAATGGAGAAATCTAATGTAACGCTGGCCAGTAATGCTGGTTTTCTTAAGAAGCAGATAGAATATATTTAAAAGGGTCCTTTCTGAGAGGTTTTCTTTTTCCCTTCTCTTCTGGCAGTTAGGATATTTGGTGAAGCCTATATAAAGGAAGAGGAGTTTCCAGAACTACTTGCTGTACACTCGAAAGAAAACATTTTCAGTCTCTGTTGGTGTTATTGGCTGCAAAAGCGTGTAAGTTTCCCATCTGGCTCAGACCACTCTGAATATGTGCAACATGGATCTCAACGTTATTCTGAAAACAACTACAGCAAGAAAAGAAGAGAAGAAGAAAAAAAAAAAAAAGTGTTAAACCCCGTATTTAAGAGTTGTGTCTGAATATTTCCAAAGTGAAACTCAAGGTATGAATGCAGCCAATGCAGGTGGATCAGAGATTAGTATGTACTAATTCAACTTGATAGAGACACCTGTGAAAATCACATTTGCACAAACAGATGCATGAAATCAAGTTACTGATTTGGATAGTTTAAAGAATCACAGAATGGTAGGGGTTGGAAGGGACCTCTGGAGATCATCTAGTCCAACCTATCTGCCAGAGCAGGTTTAGCTAGGGCAGGTTGCACAGGAACACATCCAGACAGGTTTTGAAAGTCTCCAGAGAAGGAGACTCCACAACCTCTCTGGGCAGCTTGTGAAGACTTTAACAGGACTGGAGTTAATGAGATAAAAATATCATAAGGAGATGCTAAAATGCCCCGAATAAGCACAGTGAAATGGAAACATCATCACCTGCTTTGCAGCATGCATCAACCTCTAGTTGAATCCATTCCAACATGCAATTTGCAGTGTTGATTACAGAGAAGCTTCACTAATGTTTGGGGGTTATTTTTGTTTTTACTAATGAAAAAAATGTTATAAAACAGCATTTCTCAATAATTATTTTTAAATCTAAAGGCCATCCTGCTATCTTTGCCAAAATACACCACCCAGCAAGGAAATTAATGTGCGCAGTCTCCCATTATTATGTAGCAATACGAGTACGGAGGGTGTAAGGAAATACCTAACCTTTAGATACATTTTCTAAATTATATAATTTAGCAGCATTATAATGATAAAAAAAAATCCTGGTCACAAGTTGCTGGAGGCTGCAGTGTACTCCAGACAAGTATCACCACATTCTTGCTATTTTTATAATGCTTCCTCAGGCACCTGCTTGTGACAACTGTTGAAAAACAGCCCATCTCGTCTAGTCTTTGATCTGGCACCAAATGGCTGTTCTTCTGTTTCTTGGCTTAAAATATTGTAAATGGAAGCTGGTCAGAAGCTATAATTGACTTGTATGCCAGTTTTTGGCATTTACAGACAAAAGGTTGAGTAACTATGCAAAAAGAATACTGAAATTGTACTGTTCTGTTTAAAGAACTTCTATTTACTAGTGGGATTTCGTAGTCTGAAAATATTCTAAAATAACTTATTAGTTGTCATAAATGATGGAAGAGCAAGAAAGTGTAGTTGTTGCTGCATCAATTTAACACTTTTTCTTTCTTTTTTTTTCCTCTGTTTAAATCAGGTTACCTCACTGATAGGTTCAAACAAACCTGCTACTTTCACACTCCCTTTAAGATAGTTCCCTTTTTAAAATGGGACCATTCCTATAAGTAAAAGTTATCAGATTAAAATCCTTAATTATAACCTAGGTTCACCTCTAAAATACAGTAGAAATTGCTTGCTGGCACAAAATGTGTAATTAAGAATTAAATATTCAAAAAGGAATACCTGATATTTGAGGAGTCTATTGAATTCTTAATGTCATTTAATGAGTCCGTTAGTGATTTAAATTCAAAGGAATTCAGATCACCTCCTTCTGCTAGACACTGCAGGAGAAGAAAACAAAAAACGTTCTTGCAGTTCCACACAAAGAACCTGACAGAGCTTTGATACTACACATTTTATGGAAGAAACTTTTTTTTGGCAAACATTTTACCTTAATTTGCAATAATATTGCTGTAAGTCTAGCGATAAGATCAGTTAGATTTTCACTCTCAACACAGAGCTGTCCTGTCGTCGAGGAATTTGCTTGCCTGACAATCTCCTGAGCCTCCTCTTCACACCTACGCCTCAGATCTGTGGGTTGGTCGGCAGGCTGGAGGCCTTGGTCAGGAGCAAGCTGCATAGACATAATGAAGAGAAATTAAGAATAAAGGTCTCATTTGCGTTTGGTGTATGTGTGAAATGAGAAATGATTTCACAGAGAGTTCACAGGTATATAGTACATAGAATTTTTTCTGCATTTATGTACATGTGTGTCTATTTAAAAACTAGCTGCTGGCATCAGCAAAAGCACCTTCTGGTAAAAGAAACAGAGACAAAGGCAGAGACACAGAGAGAGAAGGAATCCAACACAGCTACTACTAGTTTCACTTCAAAGTGAATCCCAGCTTCACCCTATTTCCAGGAAAGTCTAACTTTTTTTTTGTGCTCAGGTTAAGAAAAACCAACAAGTACATACAGATTCCAGCAAAATCTTACCTCATAACAATACTGTTGAACTTTATGCAAAACTTTATTCAAGTCTTTGTTTAGTTGTTCTAGGTCTAGAACGATAGTAGCGTATCTCCTCTGAAACTCAATGCCTATTGGCATAGAATAGGATTTCTGCAGAAACAACAAATATTAAAGTTAATGCGATACTGTACATTTATGTCTTCTGAACTTGTCCAAAGGAATTTTCACTCAGAAAAAAAGATTATATATGGAGACATCTGAAATCCCAGGGTTTAATACAAGAATGTTAACATACAAAATATTAAAATATAGTAATGCTATTTAAAACTCCAACTGACAACTGTGTAATAACTACTGTGCTTTTATTCTCTTTATAAAGTGCTATGATAATCACTGGTGGTGAAGCCTACAGAAGATGACTGTGGTCTGACCTGCTTATTTCTCCAGTAGCCAGGGCATGGCTTCTCTCTACTGCATGAACAGAAAACTATCCTGTCAGTAGAACAGTACAGGACAACATGGCCACGACTAACTCTGCTGCAGGATGGGAGGTACAGTTGTCTGGTAAGCTGGTGGTCACTGCAGGATGACTCAGTGCTACGTACCTTCTGTTAGAGCTAACAGTTCTGCCAGAACAGAAAGTTACTACAGCCTGTGTTTGTTAATGCAAGTATTTTGGGTAGGCACAATATCCCACAAAAATAAATACCAGAATACAGTACTTTTTCCTTATACTGTTTTCAGAATGTGTCTCCACACTGTTTGGGAGATATTTATGAAACTGAAATAAAACATACAATATATTATGAAATTTGCTCCATAAATGGCCTCTCGCAAGATAAACTGGGTGCATTTCCACTGCTTCTAAGCCACAAGTCTGAGATACAGGCACCTTAAAATCAAAACTGTTGCTATAGATTTTACACCATGAGATGACGCAAACTGCAAAGTCAAGAGCCTTCATCAGGATGATCCAGGTGAAAAACTCAAAATCAAGGTTTCAGTTACCAGTTCAGTTCAAAGGTCCCCATTAAATTTCATCCCTGAAAGGACCTCCAGGGCTTTACAAGTTTGAATACCAAGTTAATAGGACTTTAAACAAAAAATGTAACTTCAGAATTCACCTAAGAGCAAACCGGAAGCCAGCATAAATCTGACATACTTCCTGCAGCTCTGGAATGTAAGGAAAAAAAATTGCAACCTCTAGACCTTCTTCAGTGACCAGCTCTCATAGAGCAGACTGGACTACTCCAGGTTAGCTGTGAAAGCTGCAGGCAATTGTAAATTCCCCATCAGAGAGGAAAGGTTAAGGGCATTCTATTCTAGTGATGACAAGAGAAATATTTCTCAGCACCAGCACTATTTCTGATCCTGGAGCTATCAAACATCTCAAAGCACAAACAGCTGAACTGGCAGACCCAGAAAGATGAGTGCCTTTCAGCAGATAAAAGCAGGTAACATCTCTGTCACTGAACATCACCTTAACCTTGTCTTTATTGTAGGTGAAGTGAAAAAATACACTAGCCATACTTTTTATTTCAATTTGTTTATCCAAATGACTCTCACAGAATCACAGAACAGTGGGGGTTGGAAGGGACGTCTGGAGATCGTATAGTCCAACCGCCCTGCTAAAGCAGGTTCACCTAGAGCAGGTTACACAGGAATGTGTCCAGGCAGGTTTTGAAAGTCTCCAGAGGAGGAGACTTTCTGGGCAGCCTGTTCCAGTGCTCTGTCAACCTCACAGGAAAGAAGATTTTCCTGATGCTGAGATGGAACTTCCTGCATTTCAGTTTGTGCCTGTTGCCCCTTGTCCTATCACTGGGCACCACTGAAAAGAGGCTGGCTCCATCTTCTTGACACCCACCCTTCAGATATATATAAACAGTGATAAGATCCTCTCAGCCTTCTCTTCTCCAGGCTGAAGAGCCCCAGGTCTCTCAGCCTTTCCTCATAAGAGAGATGTTCTGGTCCCTTAATCATCCTCGTAGCCTCTGTTGGACTCTCTCCAGTAATTCCCTGTCTCCTGAACCAGGGAGTCCAGAACTGGACACAGTACTCCAGATGTGGCCTCACCAGGGCAAACCTCTCAAAGAAGTGTTGACTGTTTTATGTACATGGTGACTTGTTTATAGCCTGCAACCAAGACTAATATAGTGATGCCAAAATGCTTAACTGTTAATAACCTGTCCTTTCAGAAAAAGGAAATTGAAAGTGTGCAGTTGTATGTATTAATAACTCCTCTGAAGGCATCTTCTGCCTCATGTAAATTTATTATTATTGCCAGATAATAATGGACTACATTCAGTACCAGTTCTGATTTCAATCAG